>JAJJWN010000019.1:0-54315 GCA_021655885.1 Fusarium abutilonis
TTTTAATATTATTAAATACTTAAACATTTTAATTAATAATTAATAATATTTAAAATAACTAAAGTTAGTTTTTTAAGATATAAGTATAATTATAATAAAAATTAAACTTATAAACTTTAAAAAAGTCTCTAGCTTTAAACCTTATCCTCTTAAGAGGCTTTTCTTAAGGAGGCCTACTTACTATAGGAAAAAGCAGTAAGCTTTAGTCTTATTATAATATAAAATCTATCTTAACTAGCCTTAATAAATCTGCCTAGTTATATCTATTAAACCTATTATAATTAGCTATACTTACTGCGCGTCCCTTCACAAAAAGCTTTCGTGACAGAATTCATTCTCCAACATCCACCACCTTAATTCAGGACTGCTTCCACTTTTTTTTACTACTCTTACCTTCATGGAGGATGGAGTTCGTCCCAGTGAGTAAGCCGCTCGCAGCATGTACGCGCGAGGGTACCAAACATGGTTTACAATCTTTGAACGCGCGTCTAAAGAGACGTATTTGCCGAGAGATTGCCTGCAGCGCTTGCGAACCGCCTTCCCCAACCAGCCCTGGTTTCCAAACAACGTTGCTATTGATAACTTTTTCAACAATGCTGCTTTAGTCAAAGGGATTACTACCTGGCTTCCAGCTGATGAGCCCGGCCATTTACCGCCATTCCAGGACGAAGCTGTTTTTCAGGTTGCGTGGGACAAACCAACCAAGGTGATCCTAACTTCAAACATAGGACATTCCATGGCAACTCTGCCAGATATCTTTGGCAAACAGAGCAACCATGTTCCTGTCCTTCTCCAGGCTTGGGCGTATATCCTTTCTGCAAGATGGGCCGAATTAATTCCTGGCGCACATATATCGCAGCAAGACAGGCCCCAATCTGATAGGGAATCCAATGGGTCACCGTTAGTGGAAGACAACCAAGCTGCCGCTACGATAAACATTGGTGCAGTCAGTGGAGACGCCGCTCGCTGGTGGACTACCATTTTGTCGGTCGAGGGCGGCTGGGATGCAACGATCTGCAATAGAAGGGGCGAGCTTCTTCATTCGCCATGGTCTACAACACTTACATCGGAGCGTCCTCTTCTAATCTCGGCAAAGATCCAGACGGCAGTCTCAATATCAGATACCACTCCGACTTCATTGACTGCAGCGTGCTGCTATTTGACCGAGTACTGCATCAACCATGGAGTCGACGATGACCTAAGCCTGGCAGCTCTGGCAGCAGTCCTACTGATCCCGACTGTCAAGTATGATGACAGGTCGATCGCGCTACCAATTCCGGAAATAGTCTGGGAAGGGCACAAAAGAGAGGATAAGCCTCCCACAGCCTCCAAACTCGCAACCCTAGACCACCGCCAGCTGGATAGACTCCTGACTCTTAGTTGCAATGCCAGAGCAACGAAGGCACTTCTTACCAGCGTGTTTTTCGAGCTTGGCGTGGCAAGCAACATATGTGGGATGTGGCTGCGGGGCTCGTTTGCATTTCTTGGCACAATCAAAGACCCCGATTTCCTCCTGCGGACTCTTATAAAACGTGATCAAGAGATTGGTTTCTTATGGATCGGTGCTTTCATAACAGGGAGCTATCATAAAACACTCCGTGAGGGTCGCGCCGGTTGGTGGAATATCGATCTTGGAGCAGCTGCTTGAACAGGCACATTAATGTCCTTTGTCCAAGCACCAGTACCTCGCCTGACGCCAGAAACGACGTCAATCCCACGTGTCGATGAATGCCGTCTACTGTTCCTTTGCCATGGCATAAATTACACCATCCCGCCGTTATTCCCCTTCCCACCATTCGGCTCCATCGCCCTGGATGACACTAATCTTGATGTCCACGAACATTCGTCATGCGGAAGAGATCACAGCCTCAGCTATGGCGGCTTAACATGGCGCTGCAATGACGGTATAGAGGTCAAGCAAAGACCGGAGGTCCCGGTTATTGCGATCAGGCCAAAGACTGGGCAACTTTTGAATCGCAGCTTAGAAGTTGATGTTAATTACGATGACTATGACTCAGAGGACGAAAACTCGCAAATGGTGACTAGAAACATTTTCACTTGGCTTCGTGGAGAAGACGACTTTCCCGTTGCGGAAAGGGCAATCCGTGAACACGAATGGATTGATAACCTAAATTCTGACGACGACGCTCCCATCGAGGGAGACGTACATTCCGCTGTTGGGAGGTGTCTTCATGGGTGGCTACTGAAAACATTAACCCAAAGGTCCAACTCAATCTAAGCCTTACTCTGTAACGTAGCATATCATGTATTTAAGTGAATAATCGATGAGAAGATTTTTGCTGCGGCAATCCAGCTTGTCTTATGACCAGAGTTCGATTAGGAGACAATAATCTCACTTCGCCGATCGATTTTGCAGATGATAAGGGCGAGTTTACCCCCCTACGTTATGCCGTTTAAGATTCCACTGAAAATCGAATAGCACCAGCTAATACGTTCCCTATTTAACTTAGCCTAATCGTAAGATCTCGTACCTATAGGGTTAATAATAAATAAGTGCTTACAGCTAACCCTTATATCCTATATATACTAGGCAGAGGCAGATATAATACGGATATATAACTTTTTACTCTCTGATCTCCTACCTACGCCTCCAACGTATGCACACATATACCTCAGCATTAGAAATCCAGAGTTCGTTTGTCCACTAAGTTCGTCGTATTAATGTTGGGTTGCCCATTGAAACTAGAACATGGCATATCTCCTTCTCTGTTAGCGCCGAATGCTCCACCACACGCAAGTTGGTGATTGCTCCCTCCCCGCCCAAGAACTGTGCTAAGCCTGGGTCATGGCGGGAAGACTCAGGCCTATTGCAGTTAGCTCAGGAACCTGCGCACTACAGCAAGGGTGATGATACAAGGCTCCCGAATTAAGCTTCCCGAACTCACCCTGTGCCATAGGTGCAGAAGCGCACCAACGGAACGGCCACGACAGGACCTCGAAAGAAGCCTGACCAAAAGTACAGACACGTCACTGCGGTGCACAAAAGGACCAGTCCTTATAGGGACCCATGCCGGCACGTTTGGTCTTGTGCTTTCGCTGTGACGCTGGGGCTCAAGAGCGCCACTCCGTGCTGGCCACCATCCGTTATGCAAGGCACTGCGAACTGTGTAATTTACGGGTTTGGTAGGGCGAAAGTGAGGGTTAGGTAGAAATTAGATATATACTCTTCTTCTGTAGCAGCAAAGGCCAACATACACTTCAATTAATTCCCCACGCAGCCCAGTACTCGGCGCTTAGGTCTGCATGGTGGATGGGAGTATTGCAAACCCCTGGGCTGACGAGGGGCGTAGATTATCGGGGCGTGTAGACGGCATCCGGGATACGGTGGGCCGGAGCAGACGGTAAAAAGCTCCACCTTTCCCGTACCGTTAAGGACCGTTTCTGTGGGGCTTCTGGCTTGCCACCTTGCCGCCGGCCTCGGGCTCTTCGGTTTGGACGCTTGGGTACCGGTGACGGAGAAACCTCGGGTAGGTTTATCAAATGGACAACTTCTTCCGTAGTATAGTGGTCAGTATGCAAGCTTGTCACGCTTGAGGCCCGGGTTCAATTCCCAGCGGGAGAGTCGCCACCGGTGAAACGCAGGATTTCTTTTTCTTTTTAGGTCTAGAGGTAGTACTCGAGATCCCCCCTTTTTATAAGTTTTTGGTAGGCCTCAATAGACACAGAGTGTATAGGCCGGTCGCGATGGCCGCATCTGCTCGGCTCTCTACCTTATAACCACATGACATCTTTTCCGAGGTAAACTTCCCGCGGCTATCAAATACACTCAGCTATTCTTTGCTACCTCTGCCGTCTTACCTGAGACATTACATAAAGCTCTTTTCATTCTTGAGATTTTTCTTTCAATAAGGCGTTCTGCGGTAAAGATCAATGTCCCGTTGAGTGACCCATGGACTTGTGTGTGCTGTGGCTCGACATGGTATGCGCCCCTGAGGCGATAACCAGTTTTTTTCTTGCTAATAAACAAAGCGATTAAGGATTAAATCTGAAGGTGTCTGTCGTTCAAATTTGAACTTGAAGCAATAGTGTTCTGTGGATCTGTGATATAGAGCCAAGCTGTTTTCAACTACACAGTTCTCTTCAACGCTCGGCTGACTTGCTTGAGGTGAATCACGTCCAAGAAGCCGAGAAATGAAGACACCTTCGCCAGTATATGCGTCGGGAGTGTCTCCAATCCTTCCCTCCGTCGCCTAGGTTTCGCACAAAGAGACAGCGCCTCATGAGCCTCATCTTCCCCAGTTCCATCATCGATCCGCTTTTCACGGCATCTCTCAGATTCCGTACGAGACTGTCCGCAGTTGTGACATGGGTAATATCTCAACTTCCCATCTGCGCTAACGGCCGGCTGTACGTGCCAATATTTTTGGAGAGCTGCAGCACAGTCTAGGCAATATCGGTCTGACGGATATATGTGGTAAAATGAAGGTGCACTTGCAAACTTTCTTCTGGGGAGGATCTGGAAACAGTTGCAGCACGCAAAGAGTTGGATCTCCCTCTCACGTAGATGATATCTGTCGTATTTGGTGATTAGGGCTTTGACAACATGTTTGTCCATGGATCTTTTGGGGTCGATGGTTGAGTAAAAATATCGACTTGTTAACACTAGGTTGGGTATATCCTGATAGTCGAGATACGTGACCACTTCGAATTGGGTTTCGAACGGCAGCTGTTGAATGGTGATGGCAGATTATGTTAGATTCATGATGGCTATCAATAGAATCTTGTAATAGGGTAGTCGAATAATCAGGCCATGTGACTTCTTGGTATATTGTCGTACGTTAATGATTCTTCGCACTTAAGCTCATAGCGTGCTATTTTCTCTCTGTTACCATCCATCTGCTACTTTTATATATGGCCGTGATGCTACCTAAGATTTCTAGGCGGCCTGAGTCACATGGTACCAAGGGATTAACGGGAAGATGTGTACTTGGCTCTGGCTCCATAGCCAATCGCGCGACCTAGGGGAGCAGGTGAGCTCTGCCGGTGCTCGCTCACCCGATACCCTCCTTCAGGGTGAGCCAGGTATACACACCGAATATAAGTATTATATTTTAAAGAAGTTACTTTAATAAATAACCTTTATATTCTGATCTTCCAGAGTGACACCGTCATCCACTTGCGCATAATGTCTCGAAAGCAGAAGGCCAAAGTAAAAGCTGCATACTGAGTTGTTTCAGTTTGAAGTGACACCCAAGTATCTTGCGTACTGGTTACGTACGGTTCAGTCACAAGACGAGGTACTTCTACGCACACGTATTTTGGGTATACCTAGAGGTATTTCTGCCCCTTTGAGCGTGTAACACGGTCATTGGTCGATAATTCACTAAAATTTCCTATATGTCTTCTCTAGATAAGCACTCCTGAATACAACCTATCCGATGAAATTCAGAATAGATTGATTTAATGACTTTAGAGAGTCAATCCCGTATTCGAACATTCCATCCTGAGCCTGAGCGCAAAGAAGGACATGACCGCTGAGCCATCTGGGAAAGAATGAGACCAGGTACCTCAGAAGTACAGGTACTTTCATGACAGCGCAAAGTTGGCCGCCTCCACCAAGCACCATACAACAGTTGCAATGCATACAGCATGCAAACAAAAAGCTATCAAATTAGCAAAAAATGAGGCCGAAGCCCCCGACCGCCGTCATTTCACCAACTCCACTGTCACGGTCGTCCTTCAGATGTGGTTCCTGCCAGAACCCAGTGTTTTTAGCACCGAGCGGGCATGAAAGCCCCTAAGTCGTCGCTACAGTATGACTCGTCATTAGGTATGCTTAAAGGTCTCTGTTATTTCGCTTTTATACTTGACCAGTTTTGGTACATCGTGAAATGAAAGGAAAGTGAGGAAAACGTTCTGGTGATGGTGATGCCTTCCCTTTATACCTGGAGGTGGTAGCTACTCCACCCGACTGCCCGAACTGGCTGTGGGTACGTACCTACCTTAGCCGTGCCCTGGAGGTGGGGCGGCTGGGGCGGCTGGGGCGGCTGGGGCGCTGCCCAGACTTACATGCCTCTCTGTAGTCCTGGTTTAAGGTTTACGGATGAAAGAAAGGTAATAGCTTGAGAAGACAATATGGATAATGTTCTCATATGAGCATTGCTCTCAATTTACACACATTGTGACTCACCTTATCAATAACCTTTGGAGGCGTTTTGAGCGGGGCAACCCCTCACCTGCAGCGCATATAAATTGCAAGTCTGGTCTAACTCAGAAGAGAAATCTCTTCCTCTTCATCAGATGTGGTTCCTGCCAGAATTCAATGTTCTTAGCATCCGTCGCAACAGTATGGCTCATTAGATTGGGGAACAGGGGGTCAGAACGATGATGATGAACTAATCCTTCAGTCAGAGTTGATTCTTTTCTTCTTCGAATAGGATTAGAGATACTGAGTTCTTTAAAATACCAGTCATCGGTTTCTCTATTCAAAACAATCAAAGAATGCTGATTTAATGCTGACCCCGAATTCGGGTCGGCGTACTCTCTGCTTTATGTCTTTATTTTGGTGTTTATATTGCTTGCGCTCGTTGCGTTTTTTAGGTCATTGATATGGAGGTACCGGTAGTTGAGGCTCTGGTGTTGATTAATGATGGGATTTGTGATTTATTAAGCGACCCTATAAAAGGCGCACGGTATGGAGATTTGATGGAAGGGGACTAGGTGAAGATTAATATACTTGAAGAGACGTGCTAGAGAATGTGAAGCACATGGAACTTGAAATATACAATTCAGTTCATCAACAAAGAAGAATATGTCGCTGGAATCACAAGACCTTGACTGTAAGCCTGCACTAATGTGTTAGTGGTCTGGGTGAATTGGCTCCAGCAGGAGGACCCACTCTAAGAGAGCCAAATGCGCAAACTCCCTTTAGTATGTTGGTATCGTGATTACTAGCACTGTTACCTTAGGCAGACGATAGATTGACGGTACATACACCCCTGGCAACAGATCAATGTCACCAAATGCTTTGATATTTCAACCTCTAGAATGACTCCCTCTCGATTTGGATGTTTGACGGGGCCTGTCCGTAACATGCTTATAAAAAGAAGATCCTTCACGCTCAACATTAGCTAGCTCTCGATCAGACCATATCCTCAGGACTTGAGTTTCCATTGTAGTCCATGCCCTCACAATGAACAAACCTACACAACGAGTCCTCCCAGATCCATCCATTAAGTTGGATCGGGACCTCGGGGCCGTTGTGCTCTCTCGTACGCGGCTCCTTGGGTAGGTTCTCCATAGGATTTGTCGAGATGGAGTTGGGTCCTGTATCCTCCTCGACACCCGCTGCGTCGCGGAAACCTCTGGCGATGAGCTTCTCCCGGCAGCTGCTACAGTGTACATATGGTGAGACCCTCTCCCTAGCACAACAGAGGAGGCGGCAGCGTTTCTCGCGGATAAGGCGAGCGCGTATGGCGTCCTCGAACAGGTCGCGCGTAGGGAAATCTCCGCCTCGGACGAAGTGATAGATACTCCAGTTCCTTTCGCCGCCATTGAGAAAAGTATGGCTAACTTCAGGGCCAAGTTCATGCTGGCAGACTTCGCACAGCTTTTCTGTTTCATGGGAGGGGTAGTAGTTGCAGTGCGGACACTTGTGCTCGGGTCCATGGTTCGGTGCATCAAAGAATACCATCCTGTTTGTGTGTTGAGAGGAGAATGCTGTAAGTTAGTATTTCATCCAACAGTTCAAATAGACATTTGTAAGATGTCAGCTCTATATAAAGGACGAGTAGATGTTTTAAGAGTAAGTAGTATTGAAGTATAAGCTTGGGTATATATAATCATAAATCATCATGTCCAACTCCAAATGAACAAACGTATTGCGCCCGCTAAAACCATACGAAAGTGGTGAACACCTTTTCTTTTTTCTGCTAAAGGATGGTTCACAGGTATATGTGTTGGTGATTTTGCTTTTATGTGGTGAACAAAGCAATAAAGTACAGTCGTCGCTTGTGGTCGTTGTCGAGTCGGTCAATGGCCAACTGTGAAGTTGTCATTTTCTCTTCTTCTCTCGTCGTCGTCATTTGCGCTCGTTATCATGGCAGATTTAAAGCATTGTCTTTTCTGGGTTGACATGCGCAAAGTTGTATGGAGGGTAAGTCGTAGGACTGGTGGCTGATCGGATCGTCTTGAGTTGCTTAGAGACTTTGACTCGTTTAACAAGCGCCATGATAATGACACCCAGGACCATAAGTGCTTCGACCACGAGGAGGCCGATGTAGACCATGTTGAGAATCTTCTGTTCGCGAATGTAGGCAAAGGTTGTCATACTGCTTGGCAGCGCTGCGGAGCTTGGAACGAGAGGCATCGCATGTTCTGTTACACTCAATTAGTCACATGTCACGAAAGAGAGCCCGGAATTCTCTTTACCTTGTCCCCAGTCAAGCTTGCGTAAATGGAATATGTCAACGATGGTTTATCTTCCTGCTCTTTGTAAAAGTTTGTGAACTGATGAAAGAATGAAATATGGGTAAGAGAGCGGTGAAATTACGAACAAGACCACAAAAACTGGGAAGAGGGATTCTTTTAGCTCGTTTCCTTGGCACGAAAGAGAGCGCCTATGGTGTGGTCCTTTGAACAGAGATATTAATACCGACTGGGTTAGGGTTGTGAAATCAATGCAGTCCGGGGGCGGCGACAACCGCTTTGACCGCTTTGAAGCCCGTGATGGATCCCGTTTAATACGAGGGGCTGATAATAAGCTCGTAATGTATGCGATGCAAAAGTATGATTACGGCTGTAACGTTGAACCTTGAGTGTCAGTGAACATGTCTAAAGGCAAAGTGTCCTCTATTCCTTCAATATTCCTGCCTCCGTTCATTGCCCACTTGTGTAAATGAGACTGAAATCCTTCTGGCTTATTCTCAGTGCAAGGATCGCAAGACCCCTGGTCGTTGGAGGCGATCGCCAACCTGGCGTGTGACCCCCCAATATTCGTCTAGACTCTTGAGAAGTGGGAGAGAGTGGGCTGAAAAGACAAGCTTTGCCAGATGTAAGAAAGAGGGTGGCGAGTCATCGTTGAGGTGGACAGGTTTGTCGCGTGGTAATACGGAAGTTGACAAACTGTCGACAATAGTATACTATACTATTTAGTGATAGCATGAACTTTCTCCCTAATGCCGAAGGATTTCTGTGAGGATAATGAGGGAGAAATCAGCTTATGTAGAAAACAAATTAATGGAGAAATTGAAGTCACATTGGAAAAATCCATCAGCGGTTAATGAACAGGGGTTGATGCGATGAGATGGAGTCGTGTTAGTCGCTAGTAAAGGCGGTGATGAGTTGTCTTTGGCAATTGCAGTTCAGCGTCTGTATATCCGCAGAGTTGTCAGAAGTTCAGAGCATATGCAACTCATGATTCTGAATAATGAACGATGATGCTCATATTGATCCTAGTTAGAATAGTATTAAAACCGTTAAAGCGTGCCAAGAAGCAATGAGATCGAGTTACAGTAGCAACTAACTCACTTACCTGCTTACAGTACCCACAAAGACAGGAGCTCTTAGCGCCCATGATTAGATACCAATGCTAAAGTTAGCACACGAAAGCTCCCGTCTCTTGAATCATGGATGTCACTCTCGCAGAAGCAAAGCAGGAACGAAAATGCCAAACGCCTCTAAAGATGTACTGTACAGTAGGTAGGTAGGTAGGTAGGTAGGTAGGTAGGTACGCGTGTCAAGACGCGTAGACAGTGTATCGCGTGGTTCTATTTGTATGGTTTATTCTCAAGATTGTTGAGAGGTCAACGACAGCAAAAGACCCTCGGGGCTATTCGCCAAGACACGTTGACAAGAAGAAGGGTCTTTCACATGTCAAGGAATGTCAAAGAAAATCATTCATCTGCATCTTGACTTGGCCTGAGACTGTCTCATCATCTCGCCACGTAACGACGTAAGAGATGCGTTCCTGAAGCGCAACCACAAGACAGCTTCTAGCTCGTTCTTCAACTGCAGATGCTAGTCCCAATATTCTCATATGTGCTAGCAGGGTACTTGATCCTGCCGGATTACAACTCGATGAAGTATGTACCTCTGTAACAGCACGCGCCACATATGCACCGCCTATCCCATCATGCCATCAAAAAAGTCGTCGATGACGTCGCTTCTGCCCCTCCATTCTCCAAAGCGCCAGAGCTCACACGCGCCTCCACACAAGCTCCCTCTCCCCAAACACACACTGCCTCGTTGCCTCGTCACGATCAATCTCGGTGTCGTCATTCCTACTGGTCATTTGCCTCTTTATAAACGCCTCTCTGCCCTTTTTATACGCTCATACTTTCCCGCTACAAGCCTGATACCCCTCATAAATAGCATAACACAACAACGCAACACATTCACCATGTCTGCCAACTCTACCATTCACGTCAAGAATATCGCTTCGTCGACCAGCGACGGCGAGATTAAGGACTTTTTCAGCTTCTGGTATGTTTATCTCATCATACACCCCCAAGCTTCGCAGCTAACACATTTCCAGCGGCAAGATTGCTGATCTCAAGGTCACCCAAGAGGGCGAGACCAAGTCCGCAGAGGTCATTTTCGAGAAGGAGACAGCCAAGAAGACTGCTCTCCTTCTCCACAATACCCAACTCGGCCCCAACCATCTTGAGGTCACCAGCGCCGGTGCCGACGTCGACGACGATGCTGCCCACCCCACTAAGAATGCGGACCGCGACTCCGACGAGATCACCCAGGAGGAGAAGCCCCGCGCCCGCATCCTGGCTGAGTACCTCGCCCATGGCTACGTCGTAGGCGATGCCGCCATCCAGCGCGGTCTCGAGCTCGATGCCACTCACAACGTCTCCAACCGCTTCCTCTCCACCCTCCAGGGCCTCGACGAGAAGTACCACGCCACCGACCGAGCAAAGGCTACCGACCAGAGCTACGGTATTACCCAGCGCGCCAACAGCCTCTGGCTGGGTCTGAGCTCGTACTTTGAGAAGGCCTCCAACACACCCACTGGCAAGAAGATTGCTCAGTTCTACACCGAGGGCAGCCGACAGGTCCAGGAGGTTCACGCCGAGGCTCGCCGTCTTGCTGATCTGAAGAAGGAGGAGCATGGTGGAAGCGCCTACAAGGCTTCTGGTCTTGAAAAGGTCTTTGGCAAGGAGAAGACTTCTGGTACTGCTGCACCTGAGGCCGGCACTGGTACCCTCGGTACATCGGTTCCTGCCGCCCCTACGGAGAACGTTCCCAATGTGAGCGCTCCTGAGGGTGGTGAGAAGCACTAAGTTGATCAAAATTGGTGGACGGTATAATTAAGGAAGGAACGCAGTTTCTTAGCTCTTGATGAGATAGTATTATTGCAGCTTTGTTGCAGCCTGTTATGAATTGTTACGACCTTTACGCATGGCACACGAGCATGATAAATTCAAGATGATTTCTTAATGCACTTCTTACGATCAAGAGCGACCCATCATGTCTCCTTTGAATTCAAAGAACAGTCTCTATAGCAACAGTAACCTTAATGGCTGGTCTTTAAAGTATGATGATTCATGGGGAATGGCTACAAAGTGAACATCGATGACACACTTCATGGTGAGTTAAGACATATCACACGCAGTCACATGCAATTTTATCGTAAGGTAACACAAAATAATTTTATCAGTCGTGATTTATTAATTCTATCCATACAGTAGGGTCCATCAAGTCATAACCATCGTGGAGTCATTTGTTCTGCAGCTGGCGTTAATAATTGACCGGACAAAAAGCTTGTATATTTTGGGGAAACTGACTATTTCTCGGTCTTGGAGAACTTCTCTTTTAGCTCATCCTCGGTGATACTCTTGGGGTTAGATGTGAGGTTCTATGTAGACGTTAGTATATCATCAACAACTAGGTTTGTTCGAGGCGTCTTACGTCGAGCTGACCCTTGGGGTCCTTGCCGTCGGTCTTGTTGATGCCGTGACCAGACGCAGGAGGATCCTGCTGCTGGCGACCGCTCTGCTGCTCGGGAGAGGGAGATTGACGTCCTTCAGGCATGATGGTGATTTGTTTATTTGGTGGGTTTTTAAGGTGATGTAGTTGGGTTGTTTATATGTAGTTGAGTGGAATGGTTGAAGAAAGAAGAGGAAGAGTTGAAATAAGTAAGAAGCAGCAGAGCAATGATTATGATTACAGATTGACGTCGCAAGTGGGAGTGCATGCCGTCATAGGGGGATTACATCATGGGTAGGCCAGAGATCGAGATGGTGTTTTTGATGGAGTCGCAAGATGCGGGCCAATGGTGTTTTGAATTGTGTGATTATCCAGAATCTAGATACGGGCCTTTTTTTATTTTTTTTTATTCAGGAACCTGAAGAGTTATTTTTCTTGGTTGGTTGGTGTGAAGCTGTCAAGGAGCTTGTTGCTGATCTGAGGAAAGCTCCCCACTTCCTTGGATTGAGGCTCACTTGAGTAGTTTTACATGCTTTATTTGGGCTGCTTTGTGATATTGATTAATGCTAGTAATGATAACTTGTATGCTTTATAATACTGTGTTAGTTTGTACAGCTCCTGTTGTGGCAATTGATGCCAAGTCTTAATGTTGATGGATGAACAACACAACACAAGAACAACTTCATGATCCTCTACTGGCTAGCTCAACAACTGATCGTTTTCCTCAAGAAACGACTCAGTCTTGACTTATATAGAAGGTATATTTATACCTCACTTACTGGGAAATTAACTGGTATAATGAATCATAAGAGATGATATCTAATTTTACATCATTCTTCAAGTCCTCATCGTCAGAGTAGACAGTCTGTCAAACCAGCTTCATGCCGCAGCCCCAAGTCCCTTCAATAAACCAGTCGGAAGCTTCCAGGAGGTCCCCTAGGGGACTTGATTTAGCGGCCACTTCATCGGTGTAAAGGGCCCCGTGCTAGTGGCCGGGCCGCTAAGCCCCGCACCGATGGTCAACTGGGACGCGAGCCCAAACGACTCAGCTTCCAAACACGCGTTGGTCCCTTGGTGAACTCTCATCCTTTTTTATTGAACCAGCCATAACTAACCAAGAAAACAACATCTTCATGACCGGCATGCCGGACCTCAACTCGGTCCCCCCTTCACCACATTCTCTTGCGGCATCTCGCCGTCAGTCTACCAACCAGATGGCTGCTGCACCGCTAGATCCCGCTTCGCCATCTCTCAATATTCTCCCTTCGAACCAGAATACTGTCAATCATTCCCACTCACCGTCTCTTCCGTCGCCGGTGCTGAACGCTTCACAACCGCCTACTCATGCTTCTGGAGCACTCCCAGCTGAACCGGGTGTTGGGCCAGGACCTGGGCCGATAAGACACCCTCGTCCGTTGACCGCCGCCGAACTTCATCTTCAGCTTGAGAAAGAGCAAGAGGCTGTTGTGAGTACTTGATTCCATCATAATTGGCCCCCAGTATCTAATATATGCCCAGGTCAACCGCTTGACTCGCGAGCTATCCCTTCTTCGAGCTGCCCAGAATGCTTCCGTCGTTTCAAACACATCATCCACGTCTGCCGCCAATTCATCCCATGATGTCGCAGAACAGTCTCTCCTCTCAGGATCGGGCTTCTCTATTCCGACTGCTCGACACCAACGAACCTCATCGACCACGTCACAGGGCATTGCCAACCAGCAGTTGTCGTCGTCCTATGAAGCACGAGTCCATGCCCCTCGCCCCTCACAGGCTACCCCTCTCTCACGGCAGGATAGTGCCGCCTCTCGAAGGAGCCTAACAAACTCGCCTGGTCCGCAACACAGCAGCCTCGACCCCTCGAGCTACTTCCAGCACCAACGAATTCCTCCGCCTACGTCAATCCCGCCCAGCTCAGTGGGTGCAACTCCTGGAAGTCTGAGCGAGCAACTGAGCCCGGGAATGATGCCAGCAACCATGCGGTACGAAGAGACAGTATTCTACAGAAACGAACTAGAGAATGCCAAACGAGAGAATGATGCCCTGAAGCGAAAGGTTCGAGAATTAGAGAGACAGGTTCGCCAGCGAAGGGCCAGTGACGCAAGCCGACCTAGGAGTGAGAGTGCAAGCACCACCGCCAGCCTCAGCACCACTCCGGCTGGAGGTGTTGGCAATAGCATTGCGCCGCCTCGAGAAGGAGGTCTTGTCCGACCAGGCGGCGACAGGGAGCGAGGCATGACGACACAGAGCATTGCTAGTGTGGCCAGTGTCGGCGTTGGTGTTCCCGAGGAGGAGCTCAAGGTTGGTGAGAGCGCTGCTAGTGCTGGGGTTGCAACTAACCCGTAATGGTCTGAGATATGAGTGTTACTACGCAGGTTCTTGAAGGAGCCTCTATTTGTTCGTATGCGCAGCGGGCTAAGAAACGGCTATGAAATGAAATTACGAACCGGGACTGGCGTTGGATGAACTTGGAATTACTACAAGAGCTGCAAGTATGCTATTACACTTGAAAAATACGTTGTTTTCACCACCATTTTACCTGTCAATTGACCCCTTATTCTCCGTCTCAGAAGTGATGAATGTCGACGTCAATCATCGGTACACTGCATGCATCTAAAGTGCATCCCATTCTCCTCCGGCCACTTGACAGACAACGACTCTGCTCTCTCAGTAACAGTCCCCCAATACTCAAACCCAGAGGGATTTCACGAGCCAAATGGATTTTGAAGGGGATCTATGCTGTTGATATAGTTCAATACTAGCCTTTCTGGAATAATCCGCGGCTCTTTAATCTCTGGATGGCTTTCATATGCTGGAAAGATAGCAAAGCGATGGAGATTGACCTCTGGGTTCCTGGCAGCATACTTGATAACTCGGAGAACTTCTAGGTCGCCTCGACAGTTGTGTAGTAGGATATGTCGGAGTGTTGCCGCATGGCGTCCTATGAACTCCTGAAACGGCTTACCTAAGAAAGTAAACTGGACAAAGGAGAGTTTGATCGTTCTGATATGATGCCATTTAACGTTGAACAAGTTCTCCAAACTCCAACCCGAGTGGCCGAGAGGACGGCCCTGAAGGCTACCGCGACTTGTACATCTCCACCGAACGGACAGCTCGCGAAGATTTACCATAGATCCTAAGAAAAACTCAAAGGCACTGCCAGATGGCTCACGGCACTGCCAGTTGCCCCCAATAGTATCAGTCTGGAGGTCAAGTTTGACCAGACCTCGCAAGACACTCGCCCATCCATAGACGTAGCGGTGGTCTCGACCTTTGACTACTGGGAAGTAAGCACTACTCCACTTGCATACTGGATCCTTTCTAGGGAGCGACTTGAACATTACTGCGGGATGGCGCTCCGAAAACCGGTGAAGCCACCGCATGTAGTTGGGAGGATCTTGACATCGTAGAGAGGTGATTCGGGATTGAGGGCGACATGAGGCGGGTAGGAATGCATATACGAGTCCATTGATATCTTCCTTTCTAGTAACAGAGCTTTCAGGGCCCAATTCAGAGGTGAAGGTGTGTAGATTGGGCAAGGCGTCGACACAAGCCAAGAACCTGCGGCGGTAATCCTTGACATAGGCTTCAAAACCAACGTCTGTGTGAATATGCCCATAGAAATCATTGTGTGTTTGACGAGTCTGAGACGTGATCCAGACTAGTTCCTGGACATGAGGTGCGATGTGAGAAGTGGAAGCAACGGCCTGTAGTCTCTCGAGATGTCTCTCCGCAAAAGTAAAGTGAAATTTGCGGAATAAGCGAGAAAGGATTATGCCGTTGAAATGAGGCCAGCATAGACGGAGAGCTGCGAGGGTTTGGAGAGGGAGGTCATCGATGATAGGACCAATGAGTTTAGGAGGGAGGTTTTCAAGCGTCGCAGATTTGTGAGGAACAATCTCGGACGATATTTGAGCTACAACTTGTGAGGGAATAGAAACATGGGAGTTGTCTGATAAGGAGTGAAGATTGTAAATATATAGGAGTCAGACGTCAGATAGAAACACATTGATGCGCAGCCAGCAAACACTAGGAAAACAGTGTGATTGAGTAGCATATTTACAAATCAACGGCTTCTAACATTCAATGCGAGCTTTGTTTCATGTCAAGTGCAGTGTCGTAGTGTTTTGCTGCGAGTTCTATGATAGAGGTAAAGGTTGCTGGGGTACTCGTTTTCACTCTGCATGAAGGTGTCGGATAACATACCTAGTTACCTTACAAGCGATATGCAGCTCCGTTAGGTGTCTGTCACTGCATTTCCAGTTGCAATAGACGGATACTTATCAAGTTCTACTTCGATGCAAAACAATAAACAACTTCTTGTCCTGAACTATTGTCTATCTAGGTATATATAGCTTGTGCTAACAAAGGGGCACCAATCACGACTCAACGCATCGTGTAGTAACCCGACCGAGATATTCGTGCCGAACAAACCCCCCAAATTAAACACATGGCGCATTATAGAGAAAAACTCCAAAGCTCGTTTGCTATGTGTACACAGAAAACAGGAACACAGGCTTGTTTTGGTATTCCAATCCAATCCGCCAAACCCTCCCATGACATAGATCAAACAGCAAATATGCTTCAGCCAGATCATCCCTCTCCGATTAAAATCACTTCTCGATATCTGCGACTCCGGCTTCGCGAAGCATCTTAGCCGTGCTTGGGGAGCCTTTGCCAGCATTTTCTGCGTCAAAGTCGATGCCTGCTTCCTTGAGCAACAGAGCAACCTTTGTCTCGATAGTTTGTTTGACGGGAGCCTTCTTGGCCATTTCAATAATCTTCTTGAATGTGACCTTGTTTTCCAGGTTTGGCAAGATCTTGTATGCTGCTTTCAGAGCAATAGTGTAAACCTGCGCGGTGCGTGCTCTGTCGTGGATGATGGTAACGAGTTTGTTGATGTGTTCCTTGCTGAGGGAAACTTTCTCCTCCAGTTCGCAAATTCGATTCTGAGCGTAATCGTTCTTGTTGTTGACGACATGGACTTCCTGTCGTACCTTGACGAGCTCGTCCTTAAAAGCCTGGCAATCCACCTTCCAAGCGTCGACGAGAATGTGCAGACCCAAGATATCACTATCCTTCTGCTCGAGCATCTGTTCGTAGTTGCTACGAAGACCTCGAAGGAATTGCACTTCTGCTGAGCACCATTCGTTTTGAGTGCGGAGATGCTCAATCTCTGCCCTTTGTTTCTCGCATGTCTGGCGGAGCTGGTTGGCTTCTGCGACGATGGCTGCCACTTGGTCGGAGATTTTGGGCACAGCTATTTCTGGCACAGAGATCTCCAGGAGAGATATGTCTGATTCGGACATTTTCTTGGGTCGTTTTCTGAGATGTGAAAATTGGAGAGCGTGAAGTCTTCCAAGCGGTTAGTGCACGACTCAAGAATAGGAGTGGATTAAGGATGAAGAAGACTGACTTATTCAACGCGTTCTAGGTATTTGTACGAGTGATAAACAAAGAGCTGAATTATCCATTCATCTACTATTCACTGCTGAACGTGACAACGCACCTGTCAGGCAGCTGTCACTTCCATTCACAAGCCTAGCGTCACTTCGCGATTCTCAGTGATAGCAAACAATCAACACTGCTATGCTTCTGTTAGACCACTCAGAAAAGACCGACAATCAGCATCTGCGAAGCTTAACCAGCCCTCTTACATTTCTGTTCGTCTTAACCATATCCTGTTCACAGACTCTGCCATATCTCTCAGAACTTTCGAGCCTTAACAACATACCCTACTACAGAAGATCATGTCTTGAACCGTATAGGAAAGACATCAAAAGACATAAACTACATCGTTAGCGGTCTATAGTGTATAGACACAGGGAATGATGCTTCTGGATGACCTTGCTACAGTCCTCCTGCTCACTGATCATCGACTAGTTGTCTTTGATCGATGCAGACTGTATACACAAACGCGTGTTTGATCCTTGAACAAAACAGCTTTATATAAATTATATCTTCACAGTGAGCCGCCTAACAGAGCCAGCCCTGTCAAGAACAAGTCTCACCAAACGGTGCGACTTCGGTGCCGGATTCTCGAGGCCAATGGGCTTTGTATATTAAGCCCCTTTGCTCATGTCGAGCTTTCTCTTATATCAAATCACTATATATAATGCCTCCCAACAAGCCTCCCTTGAAGGCCTCCGCAGCACAATACTGGAGACAATACAGCATGGCGTTCGTGTCTTTGGCCTGAAAGAAAATACCTCAGGGGGTCTCGCGATAGGTAAACGTACCTATGTTGGGTTATTTGAGTCACCACCGGGAAATGAATATAGACTCGGAAGCAATGTAGCTTTGAATTCTATTGTCAAGTCAAGTAAGTGGAGGCCGGCGTCGGTAGGTGCATGGTATTAAGAATAACAGTGCCACGCATCATTCATTGCGAATCAAGCCCAGAATCACTGAAAGATTTGTATTTGTGAAAAAGAATCCGCTTTTTATATTGCGATATCATATATAATAGGTAGGCATTATCGTCCTAACCCTAGCCCTAGGATCTGTCGGTAGAATATCCTCACTAACCATGTTATAGTATCACGAGTCGCGCATCTTCTCGCCAAGAGTTTTCTGAAAAACAGAATTCAGCACCAACGTGACAATGATAGTCAAGCGAAACGTCAGGATAACACGAAGGATCTATAGGCTCTCGTGTCAAACCTCGAAGAGAGCGATGGAACCATTCACGGTCGTCTACTGAGAACCGGGGCGACCATCGTTTGGAAGGACAGCGGGTGCCTCCTCGTTCGAGACGCTATTATCGAGGACGCACCATGTCTCGATACCATCGACACATTGTATAGCTGGGTGGCCACACTGTTCTCCATAATGCGGCCAATATGCAAATTAAAGCGGAAAACAACATCCCCGACCTTATCATTGACAGACCATCTACATTACTTCCTCGAAAACTTACCCAGCGTCAAATTTCGTATACTAAATTCTCTTGTAAAACAAAAGAGCACTTCGAAATACTCAAGACACCATGAAAAACGCAGGCGACCTCGTTCTTGGTCGGCTTTGGCTCAACACCCCTGACGATGACGGTGATGGCTCAAGTTATGGGTCATCGTACATCTACCCTATGAGCTCTCCTCCATGTTATTGTAAAAACTTTGCGTGGGCTTGATGCAGAATGAAAAGACTAAATCAGCATATGTGGACGATGTCCATGGTCGACTTCAAAACGCGAACCTGCACAGGAGACCACAGGAAAGAACACTATCCTACACGATATCTACCTGGTCTCTGGTAACCTGACTCAAGTCAAGAAATTCTTACTGAAAGAGGATCTGGAGATTATGGATGAACTGGGCCCCATAGGGAACACTATTCGCCAGAATAAATGAAGATAGTCAGAGTCTGTTATATGCCTAGGTATAAAAACATATAACCACACCTAAGTACCCACGCCTAGTTTAGTAGATGTCTTAGGAGGATTAGAAGGAAGTAGAAAGAAATCCTAATAAACTATTGAGACTCGGAAAAAGCTTTGGTCTGAAAGAGGATTAAAATAGCACCGCATCTATTGAGACCGCCAGTCCAGGACCTGGTATATATAACCCTCTGCCAGCTTGGAGCCTTCAGATATTGTACTGAATTGAAGAGACTTCTCATCTTCCAGCATATTTACGCTCCTTTGTCAGTGGCACTTAGGCAAGGGAATAAAGCAATACAGCGATAGCAGCAGCATCAGCATCTCATATTTCAGTCAGATGCTTTACACATACAGCATTAATTTCCTGGTCAATGGAAATGGAATAAAATAGAGCATCTAAAATGGGTATCGTATTCTAGAAGTGAAGTAAAACATGCCTCTCTAACCAAGAACCACCTCTCCTAGCATCTCCTTATTGTTTTATGATACGTTGGAATTTGCCAAAATATGACTTATAGGAAACCCATTCGCAACGGCGGCTCCTTCAAGACTTTTTAACCAGGGTACCCCGTCTGCTTCTGGGACAGGTCGATGAGAAAGACTGCAGTCGACAAAGATTGAATCGTCCAGGTACTGCCAGTCTGATATCTCGACTGCGCACTCGGAAAGGGAACACGGGAATGGCGATGAGCTGAGGGCGGCACACGTCCATGCCATCTGCTGTAGGATTTCAATCATTGTGTGTGTCCATGCCGACACGCTGAGACGTATGAAACCGTCCTCGACCTCTATATGAAGCAGACGGAGACCTGGGCACAGAAAAGGCTCGTCAGTGCCATCCCATATGGACATTCCAGTGAATGAATGACCTTCACAGCTAGATGTCAAAGCTTCCTTCACCGCGTCTTCCATACAGCCCAGAAGAAGTAGACCGCATTTGGGCCATTGACTGGCTGTGTACTCAGATATAGTGGTGTAGACACAATCATTGGCAGTACCAGTAATCGCTGGCAACGAGCCCATCTTGACAAGGTGAGGGTCTCTAATGTCCTGTAGATGTCCAAATAGTTGACACTCAAACTTGAACTGGATGATATGAAAGCCATCACTGGGGGGTCGAAAGGGCCGCTTCAGTAACACTTCCCAGACAGCTGATTCCATCATATGCATTTGTACATAGTGGGGAGAAACAAGAACCTCCCGAATCCTCGAGATGAGATGTTTGGCTGAGTTTCCCCGTGTGATATATGTATGAAGAGACCGCGCAATTTCGTCAGGCGAGCCTCTGGGGGAACGGGAAGTGTATTCTCGGTTGAAATAACTGCACAAGAGTTGAAGTGCAACTGGGAGCTCGATGCCTCGTGCAGTCTCCGACCATGTCGTTGGTCGACGCGAGATGCCGGGACCAAGTTTGTCAAGAATACATCGAGTTGCTTCAGGGCCGTTGAGTATGAGTATTATTTGACAGATAGGTCCGTCAAAAAGCTTCTGGATCTGCTCTGTCAAGTCTGGATTAGAGTGGCAGTAGAAGGCCCAGAGTTCATCCCACAGCTTATGTGTAAACTCAGATAGAAGCCGATCCAGAACTCGATCAATGTTGACGCGGACCTTTTGCTCTGGGAGATAGTAGTGGGTGAGAAGTTCGTTATTCAAGCCATCAGCTAGGGCTGTGGCAAAGGAGGCAATGAGTGCGCCAGCGATCAGAGGTGGCACCAAAACCGCAGTATTATTTGGCGACTGTGCAGTTCTTGGACTTCTTCCAGGCAGAGGCGGCGGCTTTATAATGTTTAGAATAGAAGTATTCACGCCAAGATCGTGCTCGTATAACACGGGGGGGTTCGGTGGGGGCATCGTCTAGTCATTGCGCAGATTTTGAAGGCATTCAGGGCTTGAGAGAAACTCGGAACTTACGGCTCAACAGCGTAAATTCATGATAAAGAATTCATAGTAGCGAATAGTAGAGATGATGACTTGCTAAAGAAGGTTTATTCCACAAAGAAAAAGAGAAGGTTTTGTTGGTGGTGAAAAATATCTGGCGTCGCAATCATCTTGCGTGGCCCCACGGCAGACCGAGTAATCCAATTACTCGGTCGCTTAAGCCACCCAAAAGGACAACAAAGACGAATTAAGAAAGGTTTCAAATACATTCAAATAGTCTGGTACAGCTTGAAACCATTTAGATTCCTTAATTTAATTAGAATATCGCTGATAAAACTATACCGAGGCTCATTTTGAGACGTTTTCGTGGTGGTGGCCGTGTAAGTGCCTCGCCTCTTAGTCGCAGAGGCCGCGTAATGAGTTTTGTATGGGGCAATCACCGCTTTCCCCCTCTTTCCCTCGTGAATGAACAAGTCTTTTTTCTCCTCGAAAATCGCGCTTATTTATGTGTGTCAGTGGGATTGAAGTAGTGGAATGAAGAAATATCGTATGCGTAAAATATGTTAAAGTGGACGTTGTGCTGGTTTTAAAGGGCTTGAGGTTGCTTAGTGAGGCTGTGCAAGTCGGGTACCGTCCACCCTAGAGTTGAGAACAGAACTTGACATAAACTTTGACCATACATCCATGACTTTGAGTGAATAGTATTATCGCTATTTTTGTCAGGCTCCGATAATATAGACCGTTTTTCAAGCATGTATGTTGCCGATCGGCATCCCCCTAGTTAAAATACAACACACCATCTTCCATCCAGAAAACCACGACTTGGATATCTCAACCAGATATTCTCAAAGGTGAATCTTGGAATATTGATGTATTGTCTTTTATCTTTGTCATAGTCGATTTGGCTACATTTCTCAATATAACCTTCTATAAGGAGTGACTGTAGCATTTGGTAATCTGGTTCTGGGTTTAATAATTTGTGTGCCGTTCAGCTGGTTTTGTGGTTCGTATGATTTGGTGAGACGGGTTGTGAGGTCGAGGTGGATTGTAGGTCTTGGAAGTGTATTCGATCGCGACAGTTTTCAAGGTCTCGAAATGACAATACATGAAAACTCCAAATCCGACTCAGTGTATTTCTCGATGATACAAGACTTTGAGCGGCAACATGACGTTGAATTGAGGGGCCAAGCAATCTACATCCTCCCCCGCAAATGCTCGAACTCTAAGACGTATGCCATATCATGACATGCAACCGAAAGAATACTCGGCCGATTGGTGCTTTCATTCCAAATCCTGAATGTTGTTAACTGACCATCACAGCAGCAACTCAAGACTCGAAAAGCCATTCACCTTGCAATCCCTTGCTATCAAGTCTCGAGATATCTTCTCATCGCCTTTTGCTTTATGTGGATTCTATAGCTGGAGGTCTTCGTTGACCGCATATATGGCTTTTGCACGATCGTAACGGAACAGGCGTCATCGTAGGCACGTTATTCGTCACATGTGTGATCGGGACTGGTGTTTTTAAGTTCGCATGTGGAAAGGGACTTCACGGTGAAATTGGCTAGGACGGCGTGAGGGAATCTTGACGAGGGCGTTCGGTTTGGGCGCATCATGCGTTTGTCGCAATCGCAGAAATGGCGAGGCTAGACTCTAAAAACTAACTCGTACTATGCTAATTGAAAGAGGTCGGATGAGGCTGTGGTTGGCGATAACTAGATTGAGATGAGAGTATCTGGTCAGTTCATGTCAAAATACCTGATATACCGTTCCTGTCTAATCCTATCCTGGCAGGCTGGCAATTAATGAGTGGTAATTATTCCTTGTCGTATACGCGTCTGTCTGCTGTTGCAATAGACTGATATGACCGTCGTTGAAAGTCGGTGTCGAATTGAGCTTGGGCCCTGCCTTGAGAGAATGCAATTCCATGGGGGTGTTATTTCGTATCACGTGGAGCTTGTTCCTGAGATGAAGTCATACTACCTGTAGTGCATTTGAGCTGCTGCACTCGTTCGCTGAGACTATTGTTCACTGTGAAACTGTTGAATTGGACGAAAAAAGGCCATGGTGATGATAATGAGTCAAAAAAAGTCCTCGTGATCAAATCGAATCGTTTTAATATGCGAAATCACCCATTTTTAGTCTTAGTTGTTCGTCGGTCGGCGCTCGCCTCTTTGTCGTTTAAGGTGGGCTGATGGTTAACGTTCCAGTATGGACGGATACTGCTGCTGCTGCCGCTGCCGCTGCCGCTTCTGCTCTAACCAAAACAATGAGTCCAGGGGATCAACGGGATCCATCCGACGTATCCACTTGATGTCGCCTGTTCCCGGCCCCACTATCGGATGTTGGCGCTGGCCATGTAAGACATGAGGAGAGAAGAAGACGAAGAAGAAGAAGAAGAAGAAGAAGAAGAAGAAGAAGATAATGATAATGATGTGAAGCTATAAAAAAGCAACACTGATGATAATAAACAAAGAAACAGCAAGAAAACCAACACTATCGTGAGGCTGGATGAAAACGTATGGTACTGATACCGAAAGTGGTGGGGTGGCCCCCGAGGCAGAGCTGCCCTCTTTATGTGGGAATTGCTTCCTTGTTTCCAACAGCGTCATGAAAAGCCAGGTACAAGGGACAAGTCACAAGGAACATGGCACGCGGTCGCTACCCATGGGGAGACGGACGTATCGGACGCCCTCACGGCAGTACAACCTGGTCTCGACAGCATGACGCTGGTACGATGCCAACACGAGCGAGGTTAGCAGTCCAGGGGAGGTAGATCTCGCGGATTCCTTCCAACATGGAATAGTCTGTCACTGATTGACACCATCTGATACCAAGGGCGTCTTGTCTAATTGACTCGACTGGGCGCATATCAAACGCGAAGCTACGCTACTGTAGCAGTAAAACTTGGCCAGCCAATCGACCCAGCACTTCCCCTCAATTCGCAACCACAAGGTTTGAAACGAGGCGTTATGGAGGAGGGGAGGGAGTTTGTGATTGAGGTCATCTTTGCCTGCGACTAAAGTGCTTTGGTTACATAAACTGTATGTACCGCAGTAGGACGTACATACTACATACATATGTATCAACCATCAGGTGAGTTGCGCCAACAAGCGCCAAAGCACGCACCCGCAAGCCGAAGTCTCCGGTTGGCACGAGGAGGGAGGGATGAATGAGGGGCAGCAACTGACGATCCCTCGTCATCGGCCACGGCTGAATGAAAGTGCCAATGTTGTTCGTTTGTTTTGATCGGCCACACCCATCAGGAATCTGTAACTGCTGCTTCCCCTCTTTAGATCTTCGACCAATGGAACTTGCCCTCAGCTCACCTCTACAAGCTCACCTCAAAACAGAATATTATAACCTTTGACCGCGGTCTTCCGCGACCGTCAAGTATCGCTGCATTGAATCACTCGATTGCCGGGGCCCTCCACACGCCACCGACCGATCATAGTGGATCATGGACAAGCTTTCCCCGGATTTTGGTCCCCCGCGCTAGCCCAGCTCAGGCTGCAAGCGGGTACCAGACGGGTACGTATAGCGGGTTCCCACCTGCGTTGATGCAGCGCTAGTCCTGTTGCGGCTCCAGGTCTGGTCTGCTGAGCTTGGAGCCAGGGGCGTCACGCCTTCCGTCAGGCCAAAGTCACGCGATCGTCCTACAAGCAGCTGCAATTGCAAGAGGTGGCTACGGTACGGTACATAGGTAGCTTGCTTGTAAAGTAGCATTGCATTGCATGTTTTTCGAGAGTTTCAATGAGCCTTGGGGGACGGGAGCGAGGCGCAGGGCAACCTCAACCTCGCGCGCACCCCCCTAGGTCGTCCCTTCCCTTAGTATCCCTTTCCGGGTGTGGGCAGTTACCCCGCCCAGTCTGACGACAGCTCAAGAAGGTAATTGAATAGGAGTGGAAGCCTTAGATGGATGACTGAGGAGTCAAAGCATGCCATGCCATGACCATGCAAACGATTGCTGTACTTCGGACTTGGACGGCAGGTGCATCCCGTCTATGCTGCGATTGCAATAAGTAACAACCCCTTCCCCTCCATCTCGCCCTTTCATTTATCTCCTCTCATCACACATTCAAAGCACAACAACAACAACAACAACAACAACTCATCGTCGCTTACAATCTTCTGCTTTTTGACGTAAAAGGTCCGTGGCCATCCTCCTTCTACCCTTTCATCTTTCTCTCCATTGTCAACATCTCTAACATTGCTCCCCCTTTACAGCAGAACCAACCAGCTATCACAACCAGATCTTCTCGATCAACTCACATAACAACCAACCAACATCATGTCGGAACCTCTCGCCCCTCTCTCAAAGGTCGATTCCGCCGTCCAGGGCCTGTCATCTTCACCACCCGCCAAGGATGACGTCAAGAAGGCCGGTCACCGACGGGCCAGCTCAACAGCTCCTGGTGTCATGAACATCAACGATCTCGGTAAGTTGATACACTCAAAAGGACATCAAGCTCTGTCCGACATCGGATTTGGTGTCATGAAGGCATAAGATCTCCCACTGACATGTTCTGCTGCAGAGGCCCAAGGAATTGAGCTCGAGCTTGCTCCTGAGACTCAAAAGACGGGATGGTATGTGACATCAGCCTCATCGTCGACCCCGCACTATGCATCTCGACTTGGAGACATCATTCGTTGATGAGCAACCACTGACTGATATCTTCCTACAGGAAGATCAACTCTAGCCCCAACTCGGTAGAGGACCCCGCTATCCTCAAGCTTCCCCTATCAAAACCCCCAATCAAGAGAATCGACCTTCACTTCCCATTAGGAATGGAGGTGACAGCCCGAAACCTAAAGGGTGTGACAATCAAGGATGCGCTTGATGCTATTCACAAGGCGTACAAGAAGCGGGTATGCTGAATTGCCTTTACATCCACTTGGACCTAATCACATGCTAACACCTACCCCTCAGTCGGACGATGAGCTTGACAAGCCCTACCTCGCTGGTTTCGAGTGGGACAAGGACGAGTCATGGACCCGACTTGTTGTTCACCTCCAGACTCAGCCCACAAGTACAACATTGGGTGGTCCCGTCGGCGGTGGCAAGAAGAAGAAGAACAAGAAGCAAGAAGAATAAGTCTCTCATGCCGCCCCGGTATCTGTTCCAATAGCTCCTTTAATACTTGTTCGTTTCGCTGGTTTCGTTGCGAGTCGGCGCTCGGGATATTGCGTCTAGGTATTCTCGGACTGGTCATATTCTGTGCGACTGCTGGAAGCGTTGCCCGGTGTACTCCTCTACTGTTCTTATCGCTGGTCGATTCGGTCGGCGTTATGGGGGTTTCATGTATCATGGACCCTTTACATAATTTACATCTTGGCGAGCTTGATGTTCCATGAACGTGTTTTGAGCAGTGTTTGTGAAAGAGACGTTGAAATTAGAACAGAATTGTGTCCAGAAGTTATAAGCCCTGGCATAAGCTGTAATCATGAGACCCACTATGATTTTGCCCCGCGATAGCTCTCGTGAAGTTGTGTTTAAACCCGTAAACCCATTACTTCAATTGCGATAGCCTCATCATGTCTACTACCAGGGATAAATTAATTACAGACTCTGCATCTTTGTCCGATTATACCGTTCTTATGCGACGAAACGACCTGTCATCAATTACTCCTCTCTGTTGGGTAGCATAATCATCCTGCACTGAGCGTCAGCGGAATGTAAGCGCGATGCGATGCCTTTACGGCTAACGTCGGGCCGCTAAAAAGACTGTCGCGGAATTGTAAGTCAACGGCTTACACGGGATTTGAACGTCATCTGTTCTTCAAGAAGGAAGTTCGCAAAGCCGAGGAGAGACAGTTTATAAGAATGGAGTGCGCACAGTTATTGCGACTGCTTACCATTGCTCAAACTTAATCTCAACGACAAGCAAGCAAGATGCCCGTTACTAGCTTTGAATTCAAGGAGAAATACCGGTATCAGAATGGCTTCAACTGTCACCTAGAGTACGTTCTTTCATCTCGGTGTATGCTTTCAACTGACACGTTTCGCCCAGGTCTGAAGCCGTTGACGGTGCCCTCCCTGTCGGACACAATGCTCCCCAGAAGCCACCGTACGGTCTTTACGCCGAGAAGCTCTCCGGAACCGCTTTTACTGCGCCGCGACATGAGAACAAGCAGACCTGGCTGTATCGTATCCTGCCGTCTTGTGCGCACCCTCCATACCAGGCCCATCAAGCCGACTCCCAGTCGAGCGACGCCAATAAGACTCTCGATGGCGCAGAGGATGGAAAGTTGCACTATATTCCTAACCAGCTCCGCTGGGATCCCTTCGACCATGATAAGGCTAAGGATCTGGATTTTACTACTGGGCTGAGGTTGGTCGCTGGTGCTGGAGATGCTGCGCTGAAGGAGGGATTGGGCATGTACATCTACGCCGCGGGGAAGAGTATGGATGAAAACACCGCGTTTTACTCTGCCGATGGTGATCTTCTCATCGTTGCGCAGGAGGGCGCTCTTGATATTCGAACAGAGTTTGGATGGCTCCTCGTTCGTCCCATGGAAATCGCTGTCATTCCTCGAGGCGTCAAGTATCAAGTCCACCTTCCATCCGGTCCAGCTCGTGGTTACGCTCTTGAGTTATACCAGGGCCACTTCAACCTCCCTGAGCTCGGTCCAATTGGTTCCAATGGTCTAGCCAATGCTCGCGATTTCCAATCCCCTGTTGCATGCTTTAGTGAAGACTTTGGCGCTACAGCTTCAGAAGGGGGGAACTCATACACCGTTGTCGTAAAGTTCAACAACAATCTCTTCAAGACGGTTCAGGCGCACACACCATTCGACGTGGTAGCATGGCATGGAAACTACTACCCCTACAAGTACGACCTAGGTCGCTTCAACACTATCGGTACTATCTCCTTCGACCACCCAGACCCATCCATCTTCACCGTCCTGTCAGCGCCGACAAACACACCCGGCACAGCAGTAGCAGACTTTGTAATCTTCCCTCCGCGCTGGCTCGTCGGCGAAGACACATTCCGCCCGCCGTGGTATCACCGCAACACGATGAGTGAATTCATGGGTCTCATCCAGGGCGGCTATGATGCCAAGCGCGGTGGAGCAGGTGGTTTTGTACCTGGAGGAGCGAGTCTGCACAATGTCATGAGTGGTCATGGACCAGATGCCGAAAGCCACGAGGGCGCGAGGAACGCAGAGTTGAAGCCTGTAAAGGTGGGCACTGGAAGTTGTGCTTTCATGTTTGAGAGCTGTTTGATGGTGGGTGTTACGCAGTGGGGACTGAGGACGTGTCAGAAGGTGCAGGAAGGGTATAATGAGGAGAGCTGGGGTGGTGTGAAGACGCATTGGAAGTTGCCCGAGGGGATCAAGGTGAAGCAGCATACTCTGTGAGAGGATCAAAAATGGTGTTTGTGGTAAGATTAGTATAATGACTGGCAGTTCTTGGTTGACAAGAAGTTACATCTTTTATTCTTCTATACTCTTGGCTTATCTCGTCATCGTCTCGACTTATTGTCCACCAGTTCTAAGAATAATATTCGAAGGCATACTTCTCCCCTTAAACTCATCATCAACTTCATAAACAACCTCTCCTCCCTCTTGCTTAAAACCCTGCTTCAAATACACCAGCCGTCCCATACTCGAAGCCTCAGTAAAACACTCCAAGCCACCCCTTCTCTGCGCCTCATCCAACCCAAACTGAACCAATTTCCTGGCGATTCCCTTCCTCTGGAATGAAGGATCCACGACGCAGAGATCCATCACCATAAGAGCCGGCGGAGAAGCCGTGGCCTTTTCCTTGACCACCTCCCAGCGGCGCTTGTGTAGTGATTCCACAGCTTGCACGAGAAATCTTTGCTCGGCTTCGTTTCCGGGGTAAAGTGCTTCCAGGTCCACATCTTTTCGAAGATGCTCGGCTGGTGCATCGCCGTAACCATCGACGGTGGAGAACTGCTGCCAGATTGATACACCGGCGATAACGCCGTCGAGCGTGGCCTTAATAAAGACGGTATTGGGCTGACCGTTGCTATTGCGCGTGATAGCAGACCAGCGGTCCGCAAGACGTTTCGCCCCAGCATTTCGGCCCTCAGGAGTGTTCCAGTCTGGATTCATGGCGATCCAGATGCCATCTTGAACTTGGTCGCCAAAGGCTGCGGCCACGATGTTGAAGATGTCGGTGAAATCATCAGGATTTGTGATGGGTTCGATACTGACGTCTGAGGAAGCCATTTTGGATGATATGGCGATTTATGTCGAGAAAGATGAGATGAGATGAGATGAGATGAAATTAAAGTGAATAGATGTATTCGTAAACTCGGTGAGTGAGATACGAAATAGACCCCAGGTGAATGAATGAGTTTGAGGTATTAGTTAGCTATGAAAATGGATCCGATCCACTTCTCTCTTCTTGGCTTGTGGCAACTAAGTCAGCAATTGACTGACATGTCTTATTGCTCATTTTCATTAGCAAACCTGTTAATGATCTCAATCTTATTTGTTGGTCTCTACAATATCCGCCTCAATAACTCGTATGCTTCTCCACGACTGGTATGGGGTAGTAAGTAATCTGAAGAACCCGGTGGGCATTTTTGAAGTAAGCTGACAATGGACCACGGTTACTATGAGCATGTATAAAAGAAAGAGGTGATAGTAGCGTCGGTGTAAAGTGATTGTCAAATTCAAGATTATCCTACATTAGTCAAAACATTTACAATACTGGGCAGTTCACTTTTCAGTTGTAAGTAATCGTTAAACTATGGCTTAATCTTTGATATCAAAAGGACCTTGCCATCTCAATAATATTGTTGGCCGTACTGGCCATCATCATACTCTTCATAGCCACCATCTTGATAGTCACCACCGTAGTCATCCCCCACATTATATCCTTCTTCCCCGTAACCTCCTCCCTCATAGTCTCCTCCCTCATGCCCTCCTCCTTCATAACCTCCTTCTTGATAGTACTCTCCCTGATAGTACTCACCACTGGCCTCCTCCTCCTCCTCCTCCTCCTCCTCCTCCTCCTCTTCTTCTTCTTCTTCTTCATCTTCGTCTTCATCTTCATCCTCCCCATCGTCATTCTCATCACTGCCATCACTACTCTCTTCAACCTGATGTTGTGGCTCTTCATCCTCATAATCAGCTTGTCCATAGGTCTGGTCTTGGTAGTACCCCTGATTCTCATAGGTAGGCTGCTCACTATCGTCCCACTGAGCTGACTCATATGCATCTCCTTCGTCACTACTGCCCTCACTTCCGTCTTCATCAGTACCATTGTTATCCAGGTATTCATTGTCAGAGTCTGCATCTTCTTCCTCACTTTCTTCCTGATCGGTGTTCATCTGCTCTTCTTCTGCGTCCACCTCAGAATCACTGTTTGACTCTTCAGAATGATGAGATTCCAATTCTTCATCTTCGGAAGCATAAGTATCAATATGGTCGGCAGGTTCATACCCCCCATCAGAGTTCCAGCTCTGAAGGTGATACTCGTCACCATACTCGTTCTCGTCTTCGTGGTAATCAGATTCTGAACCATCTGATTGCTCAGCGTCGGAATGTCCCGAGTCGCTTTGGGCGTCTAATTCGTGATTATCGCTGGCACCATCTGTGACTTCGCCATAATCTGCATCTTCCCATTCAGAGGATGTGTCTGATTGTTCTGACGGTTCTTGTGACAACTCCAAATCAGAGAGTTCTGGCTCTGACATGGGTTCCAGTGGCTCAAGTGACGGTGAGCTTCCAGCAGATTGGTTCACATGATATAAATCTGTATGAGTGTGGTTATTCGTGGTGCTTGATGACGACGTGTGATGTTCTTGGAAATGAGAAGACAGGAGATAACCGCCCACCGCACCAGCTATGACACCAGCACCACCGGCTGCAACAGTCTTTCCGCCGGAGAACGCTGAAGTTTTCTGACTCTTGGAATTCTGGCCATGTGAAAGTTTTTGAGAAGAATTGGGCGCAGCGATTGGATTCTGACCGACGGCCGGTTTTGCCCTTATTTGAGGCGCAGGATGATGGCCTGATGAAGGCACAGGCTTCTTGCCAACCGAGATAGGGGGCCTCTGGTTGATCTTATCTTGCGTTGCTACACTAGCTGGAGTGGGTGGGATACCTGTAACTGATGTCGGACGGGGAGGAATAGGTTTTCTTTGCCCAGGAGCGAGTGCTTGAGGAGGACCACTTGGTGAAAACGGCTTCGTTGGACGTCCTTGTAGAGGTACATTGGTCCCAGTGAGCAACTGCGGTGTCCCACTGCCATGGGTGTGAGGCTTCCCTGGTGAGGATTGGCCCATCTGAATATTACCTTGGGGCGGCTGCCACGGACGGAACGGTACCTGCTGGGTGGGCTTTCCGGGAGTGGGTTGTGCTGGGTGGTATCCTCCCACAGGCTTGCGTCCTACACCTTGAGGAGCCCTAGGACTTGAGGTTAGTCCTTGGCCTGATACAGGCCTCTGAGATGATGGGGAACCCTGATAAGGTACATTGGGTGGTTGAAATGGGCGGAAAGCCGGACTAGATGACTCTTGTCTCTGTCCAGCTGGTTGAACGTTGGAAGACAAGCTTGGGCTGTTCCCTGTCTGCGTGCCAGAAATAGCGGAAGATGAAGAATATCGATGATCATGCTGTTTTGAAGGCCTAGATGCTGAAGTATCGTGGGATCCACCAGGGGGCAGGCTTGGTTCGAATGGTTGGAAGGGTTGAACTTGACTGCCCCCTAATGTTGTTTGTGACGAGCCAGGATAAGGAGTGTAAGTTTTCTGCCCCATTGGGTTCTGTGATTGTGTTGGCGTCTGTGTCGAGAGCGAGCTGTAAATATCCCAACTTCCTCTCTGACCTAATGGGCCTCTTGATATTCCGGGAGGAGGCGCCCTTGGCTGAGTAGACGACTGAGTAGCAGGGGAAGGGTTTGATGGGAAGCTGTTGATGCCGCGTGTAGTCTGGTTGCTCTGCAGAGTCTCGGTCTTACTAGAAACTTGGCTGTTTGGTACATAACTTGAATATGCATACGTCGACACCTGACTTTGACTGCCAGTCACCACTTTGTCTTGAGCTTTGGGCACAACATGCTCCTGAGCCCCGAGGCCTCGAGCAGTAGATGCAACGCCATGTGTATTTCTCGTTGCCGTGCTGGCAATCTGAGGATTAGAGATCTGACCATCGTTGGAAGTTGTTGACGGCTCCTTGACTGAGGGCTTGGCCTTGGTCTTAGTGGCCTTTTCCTTAGCCTTCCCATGCTCCGCCAGAAAAACTTGTTGGCAAGCTCGCCATTCCGAATGCCACACGGAATACCTCCTTTCGTAGCGCTTGAAGAGCAAGGAGGCAATTTCTTGTTCTTCTGCGGATAGAAGAGAAACTGCTTTTTCTCTATAGACAGCGTAGAAAATGACGGTATGGCCTTCATGGCTCAACTGGTCAAGATCCGGATTCCCATCCAACAAAGCTTTTGTCAACTTGTCATCGCATATTCGCACCGCCACCATGAGCCCCGTGAAGCCATACTTGTCCGTAGCATTGGCATCGGCTTTGCTACTTAACAACAGCTTGACAACGCTTGTATGGCGGGCTTTTACAGCAAATACAAGCGCGGTTTGACCATGCTTATCTTTGGCTTCGACGTCGACATGTTGTTCCAAGAGCTTCTGCACATAGGTCTTACTCCCCAAGGCAGCCGCTTCGTGAAGGGCTGTTCTCCGGAGATTATCGGGAATATCTATTCGACAGCCTCGCTCAAGCAAGAGTTTAACAATAGAAGAATAGTCCTTGTCTAATGCAGCATGTAGAGGAGTACGACCTTGGGTATCTCGCGGGTTAATGTCTGCGCTGTTATCGAGAAGCAGCAATACGACACTAGGTTTGCCTGTGGTGACAGCGTGATGCAAAACAGAGCTATTGGACATGTCTAGAGCTCTGATATCAGCGCCTTTCTCAAGCAAGAGCTTGATGGAAGACGCGCTCCCTCGAATAACAGCTGAAAATAACGCTGTCTGCAACAAATCGTTTGTAGCAGACAAAAGAGTAGAATCATACTCAAGCAGGAGTTTCTGAGCACTGTTATGCCCCTGGAGTACAGCTAGATGCAGGGCTGTCTGCCCATTCATTGCCCGGAAACCAACTTCGGTACCCAGCTTCAGAAGCTGCTTCAGTATAGAAGAGTGTCCATGGAGAGCAGCTAAATGCAATGGATAACTGCCTTGTCTGTCTTGCACGCCTAGCGCCACTTTCTTAGTTTGCTTAATAACAGCCAACATGAGGTGAATATGGCCGGTGATAGCAAAGAAATGCACGTATAGTGTCCCTTTTGGCAATTCGTGACTTGAGATGCCTTCCAAGGCTTTTAGATCACCGAGCGCAGGGTTTCCCTGACCAAGCTTGACCAATGTACTGAGAACAGATTCAGACGGCCAGTCCATCTGTTTGAGAACTTCGGCGGCCTCTGGCTTGCCCAAGCCCGCCGCAGCAATGTGGTGAGACCACTCAGTTCCAGCATACCCGACCAACTGTAGTGGAGGGTCTGTAGCTGCTCTTGTATGCCACCCAGATTCCTTGGATACCACTACGAGATAACGCAGGAGACAAGTACCGAGGAACTGATGGGTTTGCTTGAGAAGAACATCAATGGTGTCTGAGGAGTGAGAAGCATGCGACAGAATTTCTAATCCTTCTGGCACAAAGAAGGACGACACACTCTCATGTATGGCCTTCACGACCTTCCGACCTCGCAGCGTCACCGTTTCAAGGAGACCCCATGAATTAGTCTTGATCCACGATTGAAAACTCTCATCTGAGCTATATTTGGAGAGCAACTCTGTGTGCAAAAGATCCTTGAGGGACCCAAATTGAGCGATAGAGTCAAGCGACAAGGCCACACGGAGCTCAGCCAGCGTGAGTGACCTGGAAGACAGGCAACACCAGGTCAAAAGAGACAAAGAACTCTTGTTATTATTGTGTGCCATGTCAAGAAAGAAACCCCCAAGCAAGGAGGAAATAGACATGGGAGTAGACGGCGTTTGTTGAAGGAGGGACGATTGCAGTGGACCAAAGAGTTTGATGTGGGCGATAAGAAGACGAGCTGAGAGGAACGACGATCCAGACTTTGATAAAACCAATCTTTGCGTGCCTAAATCCATGCTTGAGAGCTGCTCCTGGACATAGTGTCTCAAACTGGGACCGTTCTTCTCATCTATATTAATGCAAGACTGTGGGAAAGGGTTTTTGAGAGGGTATTGTGTGCTCGAAAAGATGATTTTGAGTCCATGTGCCGTACCAGGCTTCGCAGAGGGACAAGACTTTTCTACCAGCTTTGACAAATCTTGCACAAGCTTCTTGGCCATTTCATCTCCCGCATGATTGATGCCATCAACAAAGATGTAGAGAGGGTGTGTTTTGAGAATCTTTGGAAGAGCTTTGACAAGATCGTCATAAAGGTCCTGTGCACTCCATGCCACCTGTTGCATAGCAGGCAACGAGGCCTGGATCTTGTCAAACCTGGCCTTCATTTCGCTGAACGCAGAAGGGAACTGTGGCACGAGCTGATGTAGCAGCGCCTTGAGAAGCCCAAGACGGGTTCTGGGTAGTTCATTGCCAGAAGGATTGAAGGAATAAGTTAGATGAACTGAATCTGGCTCATCTCGTATACAAGTATGGACAGCCTGTCTCATCAAAGTTGACTTTCCACTTCCTTCAGGACCTCTAAGCCAGAGTAGTCCACGTGTCGAACTTTTCCATCGGCTGAAGACTTCATCTTCTGTGAGCCACTGGGAAGGAGTTAAATCCAAAGACTTGAGCTCTTCTGTATAGTCTGCGATCCACAGGAACTCAAAGCTTTTCAGGAAGGCTTCATGGTTGGACTCGGTTTTGGGTGTACGTGGAGCTAGAACTGGCGAATCCGGGTTCGTCTGGGGAGTGTCGTGAAGCGGCGGTAAAATGCAAATACCTGGCTCAGACTTGGCTGTGAGGCCAGCTTCTGACTTTGCATCAATCTTGTTAGTCTTTCGACTATCTAACGCAGGCCTGGGTAGCCGGTTCTCGGGAGTGTTGCTGGCAGAGTGTTCAAAGGCTGCTACATTCTTGTAACCATCTGGGGCATTTGATACCGGGATACCTGAGCCTGGTGAAGAATACGCCATGTATGAACGTGGTCTATGATCTTCAGATGGCGGCAGTGGCTCAGTCGATGATGGCGCAGATGCTGAATTCTGGGAGTTGAAGGGCTGGTAGGCCTTGAATGACCCAGAGAAGCTCATAATGAAAGGTTTCTTGATGATAAAAGAGTGATATTTGTGTATGTTGAAGAGGATTTAAAGCGGCTGAATGTCGAAGGGGGGTTGCATATATATTTGGAAGGCGCAGCCACACTCTCCTGCCTGCACTACGTACCAGTGAACCCATGGCGGTTAACATTCAGCTTAAAGCGCTTATTTCTAAAACTTGTATCTAATAATGACCTCAACACAGCATGAAGACATCTTCTTCTTTCATAACTGGCTCTATCTCCTGGTTGCTGAACAGAAACATTGGGGGCCAATTCTACTTATCAACATGACAGCCTGATCGCCCCTGTTGTCTGACTGCATATGCCAAGAGGCCTGAGAACTATTTAAACAAGTAAGCATGTATCCTCTTGGGTTACAAGCAGCCAGTTATTGGCCTGAAGGTGTGTTGGCATTTTAGACTCACGCTCACCTGTCCTCATGACCCTGTTCTTAGTGGGACAGAATGAGGTCCCATTTCAAAGACCCCCTGAGTATCATGAATCCCAAGCAGATTTATACGCAAATCCATCTTTCTTGGGGGCCATTCATGTCATCCTTAAGCCGCGATTGGGAGTATCCTGGGCGGTTGCATATCAGGCTGCGAAAACACCATTCTATCAGAGCCTCGTTATGAACAACTCTTGTTCACATGTAACACTAGCTTACAGAACCGGACAGCAATTGATACACATTTGGGGGCTATTTCATGCGGCTTCATGGCACTTCAGGCCATGAGCTTGCTAATCCTTCCATTTTGAGGAACTGACTGTCAACTTGAACACACGACGGCCTTGTCCATACAGAGTCACTAGTCACGGTGGTGTGTAGATGAATACCAAAAGAAAAAGTATGGCTGGCTGTGACGCTTGATCCTGTTTTCTTTTCAGCCTAATTATTGACACTTGGAGAACAAGCAAGAAAAGGGATGTCTACGGATGCTCTTGAGTGGCACAGCATATAAACCCTGTTCACTTGAATGCGTTTATAAAGGAACCACGAGGCATTTTCTGAAAAATACTTGAGAAGAGCCTTTACTTTTCTATGGATATTGAACTTGTGATTATATGAGAAGTCGAGTAATACTGCTTTCGGTAATTGGGTACTATGATCTTGGACACGACCGTCACCTGTTTATCACTAGAGCAAGCTATAAACTTGTGTTGTTTAGTCTCTGGGAGGTTTTCGTAATAATAAGACGCACAACCTCTGCCCAAGTTAAAATGATAGTTTTTAGGGTAGATCCTAGGATCTTTCTACCATGACCCTTCTATTGCGCTCTCAGCCTCTTCTTGTTAAGCAACCACATTAACATACAAGAACACAGCATCCAAAACCTCCATGCTTCAGGATGCCCCCTCTCCTCAAAGAGACTCCCTTCTCTCATCCCCCTCACTCCACGGCACAAACGTGCCGTACATGAAAGCTCTCTCCTGATCCATCGCATCATCACTAGCCTCGACCTTCCAAACAACAACCGCTCTGATGAATCCAAACAGCGCAAGTCCCCACATCAGAACATTGCAGCCCATCAACACCCCCTTGACGGAACGGCTCTGTTCCTGGAAGCATCGCGCCCAGAGAACAAAGCTCGAGACGGTTGTAGCGGTGAGGATGATGGATTGGAGATACAGAAGAGCGACGGACGAGAGAAGTTTGACTTCGTGGGCGAAAAGACTGGCTGAGCAGAGGATGAGAACTGCTACGAGCATAGGATCCGCAAGTTTCCAGAGCCTAACAATTGTCAGAGTATTCAGAATGTTAGAAGAGGAAATAACTTACCACTCATCAAAGTCATTGCCAGGCTCATTCTCCTTCCACACAGTAACCCACATCAAAGCACTGAAAACACCCAGTGTCACAGTAAACTGCAACGCAAGCACGAGACCATGTACAATCGAACTGACAACCCACCTCCCCTCAAAGAGCACAATCGTCACCGGCTGACCATCATCGTAACTCTGTCTCTTGCCATCAGTTCTCGTCGTAGAACCCTCCCAAACACGTTCTTCGTCGTCCTCCTCGCTCACCCACGGCGGAAAGGGGGTCAGAGGTGGCGATCCACCTCGTTCTTGTGCGCGGACGGTTTGTGCGGATTCGGCGCGGAGCATGGAGCCGTAGTCTGTCGATTGGAGAGATGTACCTGGTGATGGACCAGAGTTGGAGATTGCGCGGTGGTGAGTGAATGTTGATGCGCTGCGGGAGAGAAGATCTGAGGAGGCGAGGGACGAGCGCGCTGAGCGAGAGGGTTTGGCGGGTGATGTTATGCTCCGTTGCTGTTGCTGTTGCTGTTGTTGTTGACAGCGCTCTGGGGATAGGGAGAGTGTGAGGGCGCTTGTGCGGCCGCTTCTCTTCTTGCGAAGAGTCCGGTTCGCGTCTCGAGGGAGTGGAAGATCCATGATATTAATAAACAGTGAAAGGAAAGTAGATGAAAGGAATGTAGTGTTTTTTTGGTGATACCTTTTTTTGGAAATGCGAGCAGAGGAGTTAGAGGTAGAGAGATGATGCCAGATGGCAGTGACGAGCACTGGCAACTATAAAACGGTCCCCCAGCGCAACCGCAAAAGAACCATGACCGATATCAAAACGGCTTTTCTTCTCTTACACAATTGACCGACAATGTCAAACTTTGTTCGCAGTGTGACAACCTTTTATTGTGTATCCCTTCGACGCCATCAAAGTGCCACCATAACACGTTCTTTGTTCTGGAGTCAAGACGCCGTCATTAGCTCCAACTGCCGATGGAGAATTGATCATCAGGACATGCCATGAAAAGGGGGCAACTCTTTGTTTAAAGTCAATCGATTAACGTAGTTGGTATCTGTCATAAACTTAGCTTCCCTATTCTTACACACAACACCCCATCAACCATGCCATGCGCCTTTCCATAGACCATAGACCCTACCCATGAATTGCAAATCAGTCATACTCTAAGGCACAGGTAGGAATCCCTCGAAGCCATGTCCCAATAGTTGTTCTCCTCCTAATCCATGAAACGCCGCTAACCTCAATATGTAGCATCGCCGTCAACTAGTCGGTTACTCAAGACCCATTCGTGCCTCGTCACCAATCCCCCATTGTCCTCCCGGCCTGCCCTGTTTCTGTATCTCCAGCGCCAACTCTGCACTCAGAGAACTAGCATCATCATCGTTGTACAAACTACTCGTCCTGCTGGCTCTTCTAATACGCTCTTTATTATCCACTCCAGATCGGTCAGTGACTCGTTTTCGCATTAATGGCGACCGAAAGAAAGATCTTGAGGATGTCGAGTGTACTGACAAGGAATCGTCTGCCGCTTTGGAGCTCGCATCATCATTATTGAAGTCCTCGGTCTGCGCTGTATCGCCTGTTGGGCTTCGCGTGGATATCATATTTTCGTTGCTCGAGTTGTATGGTTGTGACCGTAGTTTAGTTACCGATGGAGATTCTTTGACCTCCTTGGCAGCCCCTTTGGCGTCTTCCTGGTTCACTTCAACCAGCTCGGCATCACGATACCACTTTCTCCGTCTTGTCCATCGACTCCAGCCATCTTGGCCTCGTAGGCCATTTTGCCACTTGAAGGTTTGTTAGAAACGAAACACTGTAAGCATGGGGTCTACGTACCTTGTTGTCGTAAAAGATCCAGCCGTGCTTCCCCTCGTTTCCGTCGTAGTCAACAGGACCCTGCTCGTCAGCTACACCATCTACACGCCAACGAGTTCCAGGAACCCATCGCCATTGCATGCGGCTTCCGTCTTCTACTTCAGGCAGTTCGAAGTCGTCCTTGGAAGGTACGGAGTTGTTATGATCATCCGTCCACGCAGCACGTTCGTATGCAAAAAGATTATTCGTCCACCCCAAGCCAATCCATCGTCTTTGATTCTCGTATATGATGAATGTGAACTTGACGCCAGCAGTTTTCTCGTTGGCGTTTCGTCTTCCGTGGTTAGTCTGGAAGCTTGACGTCTTGCCGAGAGCCTTCGTGAGTTCTGATTCTTGCTGTTGGGCGACACGATCGGGACCGTTTTTGGCAGCCTTCTCCAAGTCTTTTCGAAATGGCTGTTCAGGAGTATCAAAGTGCAGGCCAGTGATACCTGCTGCAAGTCGTCTGACTGTGGAACTTCTCCACAGGATGGCCCTTGATACTCGCATAACTCTAGCGTGCCAAGTCAAGATGATTGTTCCAGCCACTAGTATCACACGTCTCGTAGTAACAACCCTCCATGGGGGAACTGTAAGGGCGATCCAGATAGGCGTGATGATGAGTAGTCGCATAAAGATGACGGTCAGGGCTGGTCGGGTCGTTGCACTTGTTGGGGTTGTCTGAGTGCTGAGGAAATCTGTCATATCCAATAAAGGTTCCATCAAAACATTACATCTGCCTGTGAGCTGCTTGAGTGTCTCAACGATCTCGTCTAATGTCTTTTGGTGTTTGGTATTGGTAACCTCGGAATTTCCTCTAACATGTTTCGACTGTTTCTCGCCAGCGTTGGCCTTACCATTCGGTTGGCTACTCTCACCTGCGGTCTGATTTGTGCCCTTGGAACTGGAGTTATGACTTCGAGTTTCGGCCCACCCACTGCTACTGAGAGGACTGTATCTCCGACCGTACATGCCACCGATGAGGGCCATACCAACTAAGACGGGCCCAGCCCATGTCACTACCACGTCTCCATAGAGAACGATGGCCCAAAAAGAGCATAGCAACAGGAAGCTTTGCCAAGGATCTCCAGTACTCCAAGTGAGGAGTCCCGCAAGTGTATTTAATGGGAGGAGGAAGGGATGGCTGTAGGCGAGGGCGCGGGTGATTTGAGGAGGCGTAGCAAGGAGCAGCGGGCTCTTTTGGTGAACGAGAATAGTTGATCGACGGGATGATCGAGATGGTGCATTCGCGGATAGTGTTACAGGGGAGAAGGAAGCATATGTCGGAGGTGCACCGCTCGAAGAATGATGTTCGTAGGAGGGAGGCGATGCACCATGAGAGGCATCATCGCGGGAAGACATGGACGGCGACGATCCAAGATGCGACAGCCACGGAGTGTCCTGAAAGAGAAGTTCTGCGGTTAATGAAGAGATTCGGAAGTATTGTCAAGATTTCCGATGAAGCCGGTGGGCAAGGAGAAGCAAAAGAGAAAGAGAAAGAGAAAAGAAACGATGTAATCTCTGTGCTCGCTTGCCCGCGTGAGCGCCCGCGACGCGACGTCAGAGTCAATTTGAGTGCTAAATGTAACAGGGAGGGAGCTGATAAGTGGAGGGAGGATAGCGGGCAGGTTATGTCATGGGGGCCACCATTTAGCGTCTAGACTGGACTGCCAGGGCTGTAGTGACAAGAGAGCCACAGGGCAAAAGGAAAGGAAAGGAAAAGAAACAGGAAAAGAAGATAAAGAGGACAGCTAAGAAAGATAATACTTACAAAGGCGGCCATGGACACGACGTTTCCAAGTTTCTTGCCGTTGAGCTGCAACGCTGTAAAGTAGGTATAGGTAAGCCACGATCTATACAGGCGTCATTCGTCTACCCCAGATTATGTATGTAGTGCCCCGCGACGTCAGCGACTCTACCTCTGCAGCGGCATGTCTTGGTAACAACAAGATCTAAAAGTCTTCCTTCACCTGACCAAAACAACGGGAAGAGAGACGAAGTAGAGAAGAGACAGATGGAACAAACATCAAGAGACAAAGGATCATTGAAGAGCCAATTTTGCACCAAATTATGATCCCACGTGAGCTTTTTTGGTGCCGGGCGCAGTCATCCATTTCTTACTTTTGATCCGTCCCCTCGGGTCTGTCACATGCAAAAGAATGCTCTCGGTTGGCAGCCAAACACATGAATCATGTTGCCGGAATGGAACTTGCGGAATAATGGCTTGATCAGCAGGGTCTATCCTGAGTCTCAACAGAGAAACGGGGGGATTTCCTACCATTTTATTACATGTCAGTCGTTTTATTCATCTTGATACCGAATTCGTCCCTCTTCTCTACTGGTGACAGATGGTGATGTCCTGTAAAGTCAAGAAGCCCCTTGGTTACACAGCGTCTTGATAGTAGACTTCATCCACGTGATCAAAAGAATTTATGTGAAATCAATGATTGTCTATACGCTACCTATGTAGAAGACTTCTACAATTTAGGTACCAAGAGAATATCGGTTGTGTAATTTGCTAACATGGGGTAAGATAAATTGTCCGATTTCGTACATTGAGATGATGACGTTGACTCTTGATCAACTCTCTTTTTGAGATTATTATCAATGAAGCTTTTGTGAGGTAGCTGGTAGCCTTGTTGGATAAACTCCAGATGCACATAGTTTGGTACGTCTCCATTGATCGAATTATTGAGATCCCGTCTCCTTGGCTGGAGATGGCTACTTGTTCTTCACTGCTAACAGGTCACGACCTGTGAGGTATCCCAGCTGAATCGCTTCATGTCAAATGCATGCCTCTTTGGGCTGGAGATGAAAGGATAACATATCTATTAAGATTAACACAAAGTCTGCTGCTACAGGTAAAAGAAAAATCGTTCACCAAAGTTTAAACACCTATATCAGTTTAAGCTAAATCTAGATTTGAAGTTCTCTTACAATCTCATGTCTTGACAGATTTTTCCCCTTGTTCACTCATCACGTTTGCAGACAAGCCTTCACATTTAACATGGCCAGTGAAAGCAAGTCCCCAGGCCTATTGAGCCTTCCGGTTGAACTTGTCGACCAAATCACATCCTATTTGCCAAACCGCGATATCAAGAGTCTAAGACTTTCTTCAGTTGCTTGCCACAATACTATTCGCTTGCAATTGAAACAAGTGTTTGTGTCAGCCAACCCTCGCGATATCCAAGTCCTTCAGGAAATCGCCGACGACGAAAGGTACCGCAAAGAGGTAGTCGAGATAATATGGGACGATTCCTATTTCATGTCTGATGAAATTCATATCCCGCTTCGTGCTGCCACAGGAAGCCCGGCAGAGCTGCATTCATGGCATCTGGAGCATAGCAAATCTCAGTGCCCCGGCTGGTACTATATGGGGTGCAAGAAAGCTATTGCTGAACTCGCAAAGAGTAAGGGTAAAGATGTCAATACCCCCGATCATGTTGCAAGGGCACGGCAGCTTGCAGCAGCAATGACTCCGTTTGACTCGTACTACCAGCACGTGCTATTAGCGGAGCAGCAGCGCCGAATTCTCGGGTCCAACGCAGACCTCTACGCCTTCAAATATGCCCTGGAACAATTTCCTTCTCTTTATAGAGTCACCATCTCGAATGCTCACGGCCGGTTGTTCACTCCACTCTACGAAACACCTCATATTCGGGCGTTTCCATACGGGTTCATATACCCTCTACCCGTTCCCCATAGCTGCATCCAGGATGCACGCTTCTTATATCGAGCCCGTCAAGATGAATACACTCACTGCTGCTCCTTTCATAGCCGCGGTTTCAGTTCTGCCCTACGTATACTAGCGCAGCACGGGCAGCACAGGGTTTCTGAGTTCATAGCCGACGACGATAGATTATGGGACCGAGTGACTCGAGATCTCTGCGGCGCTGACGAATCAACCAAGCATGCCGCGATCTAATTTCCCTCCTCAAGCGACCCGGTTTCCGTCATCTGGGCCTAGCACATGTAAAGCCGAGGCTCTTGGGCCTTTCTAGTCGCTTTGAACGATATTGTTGGGAAATACCGATTGCAGCGGCAGGCCTTCAGCACCTTAGCATGAACTATGACTGTCTCTAAGCTTCCCATCGAACTCTGGACACAACTTCAGCATCTGACACTTCAAGCGTCCAAGATAGCTAAAGAGGATTTGATTGCAGTCCTGGACCTTTTGCCCAGTCTTCGCTCTGTTACGTTGCATTCCATCAGGTTTGCCGTTGAATTCGCGACAAATGTATACACGGTTGTGTTAGCTTGTCGCAGTCACAGAAATCTCCTCAATTACATGCGAGAAACACTACGATGGCGTGACAGACCCGAGAATAGGAGGCCAAAGGTCACCATAACTATCTCTGATATAGGTTTTGTGACATCAATAAAGGGGCGTGTTGTTCGACTTGACTCTGAGATTGACGATTTCCTTTATCGCAATGGTAAAAATCCCTTTCTGCCGAAAGCTCCACCATCATGGGACCTTCCCTGGTACACGGATATTCGTGATTCTGATGAGATGTGTAAGGGCATGGGAGTTGAGCTTGATATGTTCGACCCGTCCTATGGGCGGCCCAACGTAGACGAGGAGACGCTATGGCTTCTTGGGATCATAGGAGAGGAACAAGACCAATGGGGAAGAGGAGTATTGGGGAAAGGAACATGTCCTACAGAGCAACAGCAAGGCCTTGATGAACCGTGTGAGAAGGAGGAACTGCTCAATACAAATAAGGACTGATATTTTTTGGGCAGTATGGATAGACTATCATGGTTGACGACGAAAAAGAAATTTTATTTTCAAGGGTAGATTAGTATCTAGTGAATCTCATTTCCAACCACATGGTATTTTCAAATCCAATATTCGTATTCAGGCCGCGCAAAGAATGGTGGTAAATGCCGCATGGTGTCTCTAATGATCTCTGTAATCATCATGGTGATATTGGTGAATAATTTGGTTGCGTAGCTTATTTGCCGCAGCCGGAGCAAGAGCCTGTGCCGTTATGTTAGTATATCGATGAACCGATGGGAATAGCGTCAGGTTGGGTGGGCACTTACAAGAAGAGCCGCAGTTGCAAGAACTGGGTCCAGAGCAGCCGCAATCTCCAGCCATTGTGATATTTTGTAAAAGGTGAAGTTTAAAAGAAAACTGGGAGAGTTGTTTATAAAAAGTTGTTGTAGTTGCGAGAGAGATGTAGATGTTTGCTTGATGGAATGGAGAGCAGAGACGCTGGATGATACAGGGCCTTATATAGTGGAGTCAAGTGATGCGCGGTTTGTGCGTGGTTGAGGCTTTTGTGCCGTCGTGTTCAACGCCACTCACTGCAAGATGAGGGGTCCAAAGTGAATCTCGGATGCTGGTTGGAGATTTGAGATGCCGTTGTGGGGGCAATGTGAGTGATTTGTGCGGTTTGCAGGCCTGTGCGTGATGATCCATGGTGGCGGTTCAAGATGACAGGGATGGGTTATCGGGACATGATAAGCCACGAAGATTCTAGATATTCATTCATATAAAAAGGGAATAGAAAGAAGATGCGTTAAGTAATTGATCAACTACTCGTATAAGAATCAGTAGCAACCTATTAAAAATAGCTGCTATCGGAGGCTGCATATTGAAATGTCATCTGTGGCTAATGCCACTAGCGTCACAGATCCTTAATGATAGGGACGTGGAGACCAACACTCCTTTGCCGCTAAGACGTCACTAGCTGGAACTTGGCTTGACCAATGCTCAGGTACACGTCCTCGGGTATAACTTCAACGAAAGAATGAGAGATAACTTTAGGCAGCAGGAACTCTACTGGTCTGCGACAATAAACTCAGCAGTATCAGCAGCACCGATACTAAAGCAAATGAATTCCCCATCGGAGCGGAAGCTCATACTGGTCAAATTATCAAGATACAGAGAAGATGTAAGTTTCCTACAGTCGCACATTCGAATCTTCATACTAACGGCTTCACAGTAGCATGGCCCCTGCATTAAGGATGACACATGTAATCAAAGACTTGCTATGATTTTTTTTTCCTTTTTGTTTTTATTCTTATAACTATCATATCCACAAGAACCTCAGCGAGTGACCAACAACAACGGGCAAAGTACGATCGTACGAGACAAGGGGGTATGAAATTCAATAACAACGGGGGACAGGCATTTTGTACATGAATGATAACTCACATAAACATGAACATTGGTTCTCTGCAAACATCAATGACATAGGACATATCCCTCCACTTGAACTCGGTCACTTCACCCTGACCAAATTCTTTCCAGATGTCGAGTTTCGGAGCACGGCCAACAGTAGCCATATTAGCAACTGATGCCACAGGCTCTGTTACTGTAATCATTTCATCTTTCGGTCTTTGACCAATGTCTTCTGTGCATGAGTGGCATACCCATGGTGTAGGACCAAATGGGCATTTGCGAGGTGTTGTATCTCTGGCTCGTCCGGTTGCTTGACGTACCTGTTCTTCAACTGAGGTCAGAAAAAGTTTCCACTCGTTGGGAGCATTCATTGTGTTGCCATTTTTTCTTCGCTTTATCTTGGAGTTGGGTTGAACCTCCTTATATTGGCGCTTCTTAGTACAGCCCAACCCGAGCAGGTGGTTGTCTTTGGCTACTCGTCGGGGCTGGGTTCGAACTGGTGCCAACTCCTTTTTCGAAACCCCGGATTCTTTCCTTGGGGGTGAGTCAATATGATCTTGTTTGATCTGGGATGAGATGTGATTGCGAGCGTAGTTTTCGAAGTGTCGCTTGCAAAGGGGCACGCCAATAGGTGGCTGCGTCAGGATGGATTTGGCTGGCATGATGGAAATGCTTCACCGTAATTGCTTTCTTTTATCTCTGGAGCATGTATAAGTTTGAACCTTTGCCCCGTGATTCCCTAGGGTCAAGGTGTTTGGTTATATATCTCGATGAACAAATGATTTGATATGAACATCGTTTCATGACTACTTTGGTTAACTCGAACACTTTCGATTTTCTGCCAAGACACGCTGTTTAAACACACTGTTCTTCGATCTCAAACTAAAGAAGAAGAAGAAAACACTTGTATATGTTATCTTGGGACTGGACTAACTAATTAATTTCTAGAAAACATAACAACGTGCGACGGACAAGTAATTCTGGTTATATCGCGTCACAATTCGAAAATGCAGACACTATAGAACTAAAGATATAAACTAAATAATAATGTCTTTCACATAAACACTGAACATCAAAATACGATATGGATGTCTCTTTTCCCAACTACCCTAGCACTAGACAAAAGAATGGAGAACCCAGAGATACCGCTGATACTCCGGTCCTGCAACTCCGACTGTTGACCGCAAATTTGGAGAAAAAGATAGGCTAATGCAGGATAAACAAGTCACTAGACGCGCATTCCGTGTTTCTAGAAGGCGTTTTTAATCTACGAGCAAAAAGTCTATTACATTACCATGCCATGTCATGTCATGTCAGTTGACTCCCTGCAGAGATTGATGGTTACCTACCTTGGCCATCCCGAACTCGGACCCCAGATTTTCGGTACGAGGCCGAGCGCTAACCCCGGCCTTCATTTAGTTACATGTCCTTATCAAGCAATAACGTCGTTGGCTTGCGGTGGAGATCTACGGCTTCTCTGCCGACCACCTGATTAGTCCTGCGGCGGACTCAGTGACAGGAACTGACTCAGTGAAGTGTTATCTCGATTCACCGAGTCACGGACTTCACTGAGTCAAAAATTGACGAATCACAACATGTGCTTTGCATTAGTTCCCGTCCCTGTTCACCGAGTTCGAATTCTTTGTGTTCTGGAACTAAAACGAGATCCATGTCCCATGATAGCAAGACCGGATGTACCTCCATGTACCTCCCGGCTGAGGCGTCCACAAAACTCCGGTTTGGAGAAAGAACCACCTGAAGCCGGCAGCAGGATCGGACCATGACCGCCGACGCCACGCATTTCATGTACCCTTAAAACTTTGGGTCACGACACAATCTTTGATAACACACACACAAACACCACGTTTCCTCTCTTTTTCTTTTTTTCTCATAATTCAAGTTTGGTCTTGAATTGTGTAGAGGGGTCCAAGGCTTCATCATCACAATCATGATGTCTGCCACTCGTATCGGACAACGGCTCTGCCGTCAGTCTCGTCGTTCCCCTATCTCTCTTCAACCTCGCCTCACACAAACAATTCGTCTCAATGGCGCCAGCAGAGCCTTTTCAGTCACCGCTCAGGTCGCCAGTGGCAAAGCTGTTCGCTTCGCCGATTCCCAGAGCAGCACTAAGTTGCATGAGCATGAGCTCTTCTCGAGGAGACACATTGGCAGTGAGACCAGCGAGCAACAAGAGATGCTCAAGGTTCTCGACCCGCCTGTGAGCTCCATGGAGGAGTTCCTCGACCAGACTATTCCCCCACAAGTCAGAAGGAAGCAAAAGGGTCTTAACCTTGTTGAACAGTGGTATGAGGGTGGTGCTGAGGCTACCGTCCCTGCAAATGGTCGCACAGAGCATTACATCCAGCAGGAGATGCGAAAGCTGGCCAAGAACAACAAAGTTTACGAGTCCTTCATTGGCGCTGGTTACTACGGTACTCTTGTTCCCGCTGTTATCCAGCGCAATGTTCTCGAGAACCCCGCCTGGTACACCAGCTACACCCCTTACCAGGCCGAGATCAGCCAGGGCCGTCTCCAGTCTCTCCTCAACTTCCAAACTCTCATCACCGACTTGACTGGCCTTGATATCGCCAACGCCTCTGTTCTCGACGAGGCTACCGCCGCCGCCGAGGCCATGACCATGTCGATGGCCAACGCCCCCAAGGGCAAGGGTGAGAAGGTCTTTGTCGTCTCCAAGGACTGCCACCCCCAGACCATTTCCGTTCTTCAGTCTCGAGCTGAGGGCTTTGGCATCAAGCTCGTCATCGGTGACGTTCTCGCCGAAAACTCCAAGCTGGTCCGCGAAGTCGAGGGAGACCTTATTGGTACTCTGATCCAGTACCCCGATACCCACGGTGGTGTCCACGACTACCAGGCCCTTGCCGACATCGTCCACGAGAAGAAGGCTCTTCTCAGCGCCTCAACCGATCTACTCGCTCTGACCATGCTCAAGCCCCCTGGTGAGTTTGGCGCTGATATCGCCATCGGTAACTCTCAGCGATTTGGTGTTCCTCTGGGTTATGGTGGTCCTCATGCTGCTTTCTTCGCCACTTCGGAGAAGTACAAGCGCAAGATTCCTGGCCGCCTTGTTGGTGTTTCCAAGGATCGTACGGGCAAGCCTGCTCTTCGTCTCGCTCTCCAGACTCGTGAGCAGCACATTCGACGAGAGAAGGCTACTAGCAACATCTGCACTGCCCAGGCCCTTCTCGCCAACATGTCCGCCTTCTACGCCATCTACCACGGTCCCCAAGGTCTTAAGACTATTGCTCAGGATATTTGGGGTAAGACCCGCCTTGCTCAGAACCTCATCCTCGAAAAGGGTGAGTTCAAGCTCCACACTGATGGTGTTCGTGAGGATGGCTCTGTTCTCTTCGACACTGTGACCCTCAAGGGCTCCCCTGAGGCTATTGCCAAGGTCCACGAGAAGGCTGCTGAGTCGAGTATCAACCTGCGACGTGTTGCCGATGACAAGGTTGGTTTCTCTCTGCACGAGGGTGTCAGCCTGGAGAGCCTTGAAAACCTTGTCAAGCTCTTTGGCGTCTCAGAGTCTGACTTCAACGCTGCCATCGAGTCCGACCAGGGCAAGTTCCTCGACGACCAGATTCCCGCCTCTCTCCAGCGAAAGACCAGCTACCTTGAGCAGCCTGTCTTCAACCAGTACCATACCGAGACCGAGCTCCTTCGATACATCTACCACCTCCAGTCCAAGGATGTTTCGCTCGTTCACTCTATGATTCCTCTGGGCTCTTGTACTATGAAGCTGAACGCCACCACTGAGATGCTGCCCATCTCTGACCCTGGCATTAGCAACATCCACCCCTTTGCTCCTGTTGAGCAGGCTTCCGGTTACCAGGCTCTGATCAGCTCTCTGGCCAAGAACTTGTCCGAGATCACAGGCATGGACGCCACCACTCTTCAGCCCAACTCTGGTGCTCAGGGTGAGTTTGCTGGTCTCCGCTGCATCAAGGCCTACCACGAGGCCCGTTCTGGGGAGAAGCGAAAGGTCTGCCTGATTCCTGTGTCTGCCCACGGTACCAACCCTGCCTCTGCTGCTATGGCTGGCATGAAGGTCGTCACTGTCAAGTGTGATGGCAAGACTGGTAACCTGGATATCGAGGATCTCAAGTCCAAGTGTATCAAGCACAAGGATGAGCTTGCTGCCATCATGGTCACCTACCCCTCCACCTTTGGTGTCTTTGAGCCCGAGATCAAGCAGGTCTGCGACCTCGTCCACGAGCACGGCGGTCTCGTCTACATGGACGGTGCCAACATGAACGCCCAGATTGGTCTCTGCAGCCCTGGTGACATTGGTGCTGACGTCTGCCATCTGAACCTCCACAAGACCTTCTGTATCCCCCACGGTGGTGGTGGCCCCGGTGTTGGTCCTATTGCCGTCAAGAGCCACCTTGCTCCCTACCTCCCTGGTCACCCTGAGATCGACCCTCAAAGAATTGGTGGCGAGCGTGACAGCACTGCTGTTGCTCCTATCAGCGCCGCTCCTTGGGGTAGCGCCTCTATCCTTCCTATCAGCCACACTTACATCCTCATGATGGGCGGTGACGGACTTACCAGACAGACTGGTACTGCTCTCCTCAACGCCAACTACATCATGTCCCGTCTCTTGCCTCACTACAAGGTTGTCTATACCAACGCCCAAGGACGATGCGCCCACGAGTTCATCCTTGACGTCCGACCCTTTAAGGAGACTGCGGGTGTTGAGGTTGCCGATATTGCCAAGCGACTGGCAGACTATGGCTTCCACTCCCCTACCATGAGTTTCCCTGTCTCCGGAACCCTCATGATTGAACCCACTGAGTCTGAGTCTCGTGCTGAGCTTGACCGTTTCTGTGATGCTCTCATCCAGATCCGCCAGGAGATCGCCGACGTTGAATCTGGCAAGGTTCCCCGCAAGAACAACCTCCTCACTAACGCACCCCACCCCCAGGAGGACCTCCTCTCTACCGAGTGGGACCGCCCCTACTCCCGTGAGGAGGCTGCCTATCCTCTTCCCTGGCTGAGGGAGAAGAAGATGTGGCCCTCTGTGGCGCGTGTTGACGACGCCTATGGCGACACCAACCTGTTCTGCACATGCCCTCCTGTTGAGGGAGCCGAGAACCTGGGTTAGATAAAAAAAAGTAATGGCTAGACGATAGATGTGGATTGGGTCATATAGTTAGAGCGTTTGATTTATTGTATTTGAGCGGGAAAAAGATATCATATTCAACCATGATGGTTCCCAAGATTCTGCATTTGGAATGGTTTGTTGGAAAGCTATTCAACCAAGGCGAACTGATGTCTTTTATGGCGGAGTTTTATGAGACGATGGATGGAATGGATTTATTAAATAAAATTTCTAGTCTGCCTAGATCAAGAATTATGAGTTAAAGAATATTTATAATATCTGAGCTTTGCAAGTTGATTTTAACAACTCATTGATGAAAGGGTACAAGAGCATCGGACTTGGAGATCCACGTGCCAGAGCTGGCTCATAATAAAAGCTCATGAAGTCAAGCCTTCGATTAAAAAAATCAAGATAAAATGAAAATAAAATGAAAATAAAATGACTGATGAACAAAACACCTGATATCAAATTTGCCTTTTAAAACACCATTATTTTAACTACTGAATACACGCATGCTTTAATGATCCTTGGTATGCTCAGCATAAGCAGCCTCATCCATCAACTCATCCAGAGCAGACACATCCGAGGCCTCAACCTTGATAAGCCAGCCCTCACCCTCAGGATCCTGTCCCAGATCAGCGGGCGTCTCGCTGATGGGGTCGTTGACCTCGACGACAGAGCCAGAAATGGGAGAGACAATGTCAGAAGCGGACTTGACGGACTCGACGCTGCCAAAGGACTCGCCCTCGGTCGTCTCATCGCCCTTGGCGGGGAGTTCAACATAGACGATGTCGCCGAGGGCGGCGGCGGCGAAGTTGGAGATGCCGATTGTGCCTGGGATTCAAATGTTAACGGATTGTGAAATTGTGTGCGAGAGGGAGAACTTACAGGTCTTGCCATCGGCGGCTAGGTCGACCCATTCATGGCTTTCAGTGTATTTCCTCGCAAGGACTGAAAAATGTTAGGATCAATTGATCAATTGGTAAAAAAAAAAAAAGGCGAAGACTTACGGTTCATGGAGACTGAAAAACATCGTCGGGGAACTGCGTTGACTTGACACGCAAACGCAGTCTTGGGAGCTCGTAGAGCAGAAGATCGGAGCTTTGAGGCAGAGGCCCAAGCTTGACGCGCAAAAAGACCAGACATTTTGTGAGAGTGAGAACAAGAGTCAGTGTTTGTGATGTGAATTGAGTATTGAGCAATTGGATGAATGAGGAGTGAGTGAAATGACGATGATGGTCAATTTACACTTGATCTTGGTGGCCCCCGTCTTCGGCGACGCATCCGTCTACTTGGTACATGTACCTCGGAGTCACTGTCCGGCCCCAGTCAAAAAAAGGCGTTTTTGTAGCGTCATATGAGTTGGAGATGGGCGGGGATATCAGGTCATGAAGGAACTTGTGTGTCTCCACGTGTGGGGGTAGAGATACTTGTTATCTCGGGTCATGATATGCATAAGCCCGGGGAATAACCTTGGCAGTAAAGTATATAGTACTTTAAGGTTCACTGAGTCAAGTTCCTGATACCCCGGATTCGTGAAGGGTGAGCTTTTGGCCTGAAGGGTTCTTGGGAAAGATGAATCTCCGAGGTGGTTGACTTTTCGGAATTTGATCACGGATAACCAAGACGCGGCCTTGTAAAAATTTGTGAGATTAGGGTTGGGATTTGTAGAGATTATATCAATTGGCTAAATATGGACAGGGAATTTTGTATAGTTCGAGGTCAATTGGGCCATGATTGTCTGTCATGATCACTCATAGTATCACATGTGGAAGAGACAAAGAAACGGCTGGTCTTATGATAGAACCTCAACACATGAATACAACCAACATATTATGAACACGCAAAAATTATCTTGATTTCATGTCAATTCAACTCTCATAACTAGATCTACTGGATAAGCTGGAATCCTTTTCTAAGTTGAGATCTAGTCTTAAAAAAAGAAATATCATTTTCCAAACGCCTTGATCCTTTCCTATTCCTCATTCCCTAACCCATCATGACTCAAGCCAAGGCTGAGGGAATCCCCCAACCCACTCAGCAACCTCATTGCGCAACGCCTCAATCTCCTTGACCTGAGATCCATCTCCAAGATACTCCAAAAAGTTCTTCACTGTACCGGGGTTCTTGGCTCCCTTGGCCTCGGCAGCTGCTCGGGCGTCCTTGTCAACTGAAAGCGTGATCTGCACACCCCGGTCCACAATGTCGGCTACACGCTTGAAGTCTTCGCCTGTGAAGCCTCGTGTTGTCATGGCCGGTGTGCCGAGACGGAGTCCACCTGGCTTGAGCGCAGATCGGTCTCCGGGAACGGTGTTCTTGTTGCTAGCCACGCCTACCAGTTCAAGTACACGCTCTACACGAGCGCCGTCGACGCCCTTGGGCTTGAGGTCCACGAGAACAAGGTGGTTATCAGTGCCGCCAGACACAAGCTTGTAGCCTAGACCGTCGGAGAGTTGCTTGGCCAGAGCCTTGGAGTTGGTGAGCACCTGCTCCTGGTACTCCTTGAAGGCGGGTGTCTGGGCTTGCTTGAGAGCCACAGCAAGGGCGGTGATGGTATGGTTGTGAGGACCGCCCTGGTGACCGGGGAAAACGGAGGCGTTGATAGGGCCCTCGAGGTCGTACATGATCTGCTTGCCCTTCTTATCGGTGCTGCGCACGCCCTTGCGGTAGAAGATCATGGCACCACGAGGTCCACGGAGGGACTTGTGGGTGGTGGTAGTGACGATATCGGAATCTTCAAAAGGTGTTCCAATAACACCTGCAGCAACAAGGCCGGAGACGTGAGCCATGTCGGACAGAAGGTATGCGCCAGCCTCGTCGGCGATGGCACGCATGCGCTCGTAGTCGATGAGGCGCGAATAGGCAGATGTGCCTGCAACGATGACCTTGGGACGGTACAGAAGAGCGTTCTCGCGCAGCTTGTCGTAGTCGATCAGACCAGTTTCCTCGTTGAGTCGGTAGGGGAATGTCTCGTAGTACTTTGAGATCATGGAGATCTTCTTTCCAGGGATCTGGTAGCCGTGGGAGAGATGGCCTCCGTGGGGGAGGTCAAGACCCATGATACGCTCATGGGTGTTGAGGATGGCCGAGTAGGCGTAGAGGTTGGCGGGAGATCCAGAGAGGGCTTTTCAATGTTAATGTCAGTGTCGTAATCGAGAAGGGGTAGTCATGTTGTAACTTACGCTGAACGTTGACTCCCCATTTCTCAGGGTCAAGACGGAAAGTCTCAAGAGCACGTCTTTGACATAGACGCTCTGCCTCATCGATGTGTTCATTTCCACCATAGTATCGTGCTCCGGGGTAGCCCTCGGAGTACTTGTTTTGCATGACACTACCTAAAGCGTCGAGAACGGATCGTGAGGTGAAGTTTTCGGAGGGGATGAGGTTGATGAAGTGGTTCTGGCGCTTCTCTTCCTGCAATGGGGGTTAGATGGTGCCAATTGATGTGTTGTTGAGCACAACTTACACGCTTGAGAATGGCGTGAATCTCAGGGTCGCCATTTTGGAGGCTGGCGCCGAGGAGCTGTAGAGTGTTAGTTAAAGGTGAGGTTGATGAGGATTGATCATACATCTGTCTGAGAAGCAAAGGTTCTGGTAGATACGCGGCTGGCCAGAAATGGCTTGTTGCGAAGGCATTGCTGCCGAAGAGCCCTCATGTTCATCATGGTGACTGACTGACTGACTGTGAGGAAGGGGTATCTTTGTTGTCAAACCAGAGAAAATGAAAAGAAAGGAAATGTAATGTAAAATGGAATTCACAGTCCAACAACTCTCACGAATAATATGTTTAGGCTAGAGCAGGCCCCAAGATCTAATAAGAGAGTCCGAGCAGAGGAAACGCAATTGTTCGCCGCACTTCGGCTCATGAGTTCCAGACAATGACATTTGGACTTTAGATACGTACTACTCTCCGATGTCACCGAGTCACGGCTTAAATGTCACCGAGTTCGAGTTATCTGCTAGATCTGGAGGAACGTAACACGGGGTCCACATGATGGATCGGAGTACGGTGTTGGAGGGCCGGAAGTGAGTTACTTGGAGGTACTTGGTCATCGCTTTTCCCCCGCCC
>JAJJWN010000020.1:0-158099 GCA_021655885.1 Fusarium abutilonis
CGGCACCTTCGCCCCCACCACCAACGACGCGGTCTCGAGGCTCTTCCCTTCGCCAGTCCATGTTGGATCCAAGCATGTTCACTTTGACGGCCAACTCAGCTAACGGGGCCAAGTCTCCCAGCCCCAAGAATTCTCCTGCGCAAACGCCTGGTGTTGGCGGAGGCGCACGTATAGCGATCAATGACCCTAGATGGCAGTTCAAGGATGAAGGTTTGTTCCCGAAGCCTAGGGACTTTGTAGGGGGGACGAAAAAGTACAGAGCAGGAAGAGGAAGCAGTGTACCTTTGGATTTGAGCGCTCTGTGAGCATTTATCTATATTCAGCCAATGGAACCTATCTGTGAACCATTTTGGACATCATTAGTTCCATCATCTAAGTATGCAACGATTCTCCAAGCATGAACTAGTTTAAATAGATTGGATGCACTAGACTACAATCATCTTCCAGGTCTACACATATGAAGCTGATGGAGCGAAACGCTAACGACCAGCAAGACTTTTTGATGTTGGCCGTCGATTCAGTGATATTCCAAATACCATGCTGTGGCGCGTATAGTACAGTTGAGTTACATAATCCTTTAGATAATTTACAGATACATTGCCAGCCATCAAGCCTACATAGACTTGAGGTAGTTGGACTCCTTGATCTTGGCCTTCCTCTCCTTTCGCATCGCCCTCTTGAGATCTTCACGCTTTTGCGCCGCCTCGATATTGTGCTCCACACTTTGGTTCTCTTCACCAAGGATATTGCTGGATTGATGCTGTAGGGGAATCTTGGGGGCGAGGGCCTCGAGATTACCCTCAGCCAGGAATTTGGCCTCGAGGGCCTTTTGACGCTTAGCTGCTAGCTTTCGCTGCTTCTTAGATTTTGCTGGAGTGGTTGTTAATAAGATATGGCTGGTTTTGAGTATTAAGGTGCTTCGGAAACATACAGAATTCGTCTCCGGCATCTGCGTCTGCTGAGTCGGCGTCCTTCTTCAAGACGTCCAAACAGGACCACAACCACTCAGGGTACTCTTCATCCTTCAAGGCAACAGGATCTTGTCCACCCTTGGTATAGCTCAGACCAGTAAGGACAGTTCCAGGTGCGCACACCGATCGTGCAGCAGGCGCATCCTTTGGTGTCTCTCCGGGAGCGGTGACGGGAGTAGAAAGTTGAGGCTCGGCATTTCGGAAAGGCCTCGTTGTCGAGAATCGGCGCAGGAGCAGCTTGGGACGCCGCAAGGCAGTGGCGCGCAAACACCGAGTGCAGAACATGATGCTGTTGATGATGGGACACAGAGTGACAAGGCTTGAGGTTCTGGAGAAATTTTGGAGGTGTATAGTGGGGAGCCAATGACAGATGAGATAACCTGCAATTGTCAGCCTCGTTCCAATAACTCGCGAATGTTGGAACTACCTACTAAGCAATTGACCATCATAGTTGGGAAATTGTGCATTATTTTGTTGGTTCTTTCTTTTTATTGCTTCCTGATATATACACAGTCATACAAGGTCTAAATAATCGCTTCACCTCGATGGCGAGCCGAGGTTGTCACAACTCAAGCTGTGATAGGAAGACCACAATTCCCTCGCACCTAAATAACCAAATCCTACTCGGCCTCTTCCTAAGCCCGATCTTTGTTTAATTTACATTTCACGCAGAGAATCGACCAGCGTTAAGTTTAGCAATCTTGTCGCTTGTGTGCACCTTGGCCGCCCGGTCAAGCTCCTGATCCTTCTGTTCAACGTAGTTCTGCTGCAGGAATTTGGTGCCCTTGATCTTGTTTGTCTTGAGCAATTGCAGGTATCGTTCTGATTCCTAGCGTCAGCGAATGCTCAAAGCGCAATAATGCTGGCAGCCCTCATAAGAGGTCCATAGCCAGACCAACTAACCTCGGAGGTGGCCGCAGTTCTCGAGGTGGTTCACACCCTCGCGAACGTAGCACTTGCCCAGTTCCTCGCCAACAAGTCTGGTCATCATAGCGCCAACCCATTGCTCACGGATGAGGGCGTCCTCAGCAGCCTTGAAGGCCTTGGTATCATCGTAGTCGACGCCGTTGAAAGTGGGAGGAACGGAAGGCTTCTGCGCCTTAAAGGACTCGGACTCGGGGGTAGGCATGGTGAATCTAATTGACCCTTGGGAGCTTTTGGAATCGAACGTAGGATTGGAGCGAGGGACGGTGCGCGAGGCTGACGATGGTGCTCAATCGATATCGGCAACTTGGTATGACCGAGTAGCTTGAAGCTCAACTGAATTAAAGATCCAATGACAGGCGACCTGATTTCTCAGGCAGGCACAGACTCACCGAGACCACCTTCCCTGTCAGTCTCGCGCTTGTAACTCACCGCCTTCGGCTGCCCCACCATTTGACTGACGAAAAAAAAAAAAAATCTGCCGCGCATACCTGCCCAGCCTCGAGCTTAAAACTCAGCAAAAGGTGCGATCGAATTTCTCTTTCTGCATCCGCCCTCTTCCCATCTTCACTCCCGTCTATTCTCCATCCCGCTTGGACATTCATCCCTCTTATTTCCTCTTTCTTCTTAATATTTAATCACAATGGCTAAGACCAAGGACAGCAAGAAGGTCAAGGCCGCTGAGCCTCTGAGCGCCGTCAAGGCTGGGGGTATCACCAAGCCTGCAAAGACCTCAAAGACCAAGTCCAAGGAGGTCGCTAAGTCTGCTGCCAAGAAGATCACCAAGGAGAAGGACTCTAAGAAGAGCAAGAAGAAGCCTGAGCCTGAGTCCGAGTCCTCTGAGTCCGAGTCTGACAGCGAGTCTGAGGCTTCTGATTCCGACTCTTCCTCTGAAGAGGAGAAGAAGGTCACCAAGAAGGCTGACACCAAGGCTAAGGCTAAGGCTGCTGCCTCTTCTTCTGACTCTGAGTCTGGCTCAGACTCTTCTGACAGCGAGTCCGAGGAGGAGGAGAAACCCAAGGCTAAGGCTGCTAAGGTCAACGGCACTGCCAAGGCTGCTGCTAAGCCCGCCGCTAAGAAGGCCGAGTCTTCTGACTCCGAGTCTGACTCTGGTTCCGAATCTGATTCTGGTTCCGACTCTGACTCTGATGATGAGAGCGAGGAAGAGACCCCCGCCGCCAAGGCTACCGAGAAGGCTGCTGAGAAGGTTCTTATATGCACTCTCGTTTAGGCTTACGTGTCACTAACAACCCTGATAGAAGGCCGACTCTTCTAATGACTCTGATGATTCCGAGGATGATTCCGATGACAGCGATGACAGCTCTGACTCTGATGAGGAGGCTGGCGCTAAGATCGAGAAGACCGAGGAGGCTCCCTCCAAGAAGCGCAAGGCCGAGGATGATGGCGAGGCCGAACCCAAGAAGACCAAGACCGACGAGGCCACTACCCTCTTCGCCGGCAGCCTGAGCTGGAGCATTGACGACAATGCTCTGTATGAGGCTTTCAAGCACATTGATGGTCTCGCCAACGCCCGTGTCATGACTGAGAAGGGTACTGGCCGCAGCCGTGGCTTTGGTTACGTCGACTTCAACGATGGTGCCTCTTGCACCAAGGCCTACGAGACTATGCAGGGCGTTGAGCTTGAGGGCCGTGCTATCAATCTCGACTACGCCAACGCTCGTCCTGCTGATGCCAACCCCCAGTCTCGCGCTGCCGACCGTGCCCAGCGCCATGGCGATACCGTCAGCCCTGAGAGCGATACCCTCTTCGTCGGTAACCTTCCTTTCGACGTTGATCAGGATGCTGTTCGCGAGTTCTTCGGTGAGGTCGCTGCCGTCGCCAGCGTTCGCCTTCCTACCGACCCGTAAGTAGTATTGTTGTCTTGTTTAACTATTACATCGCTAACACATAACAGTGACTCTGGCAACCTGAAGGGCTTCGGCTATGTCAGCTTCAACTCGGTTGAGGATGCTAAGCAGGTCTTCGAGGCCAAGAACGGTGCCCCTATTGGTAACGGTCGCATGTCGCGCAGCGTCCGCCTGGACTATGCTAGCAGCAGGCCTCAACAGGGCGGCGGCGGCGGCTTTGGTGGTGGTCGCGGAGGTGGTCGTGGTGGTGGCCGAGGTGGTTTCGGAGGCCGTGGCGGTGGCGGTCGCGGAGGTGGTGGCCGTGGCGGTGGCCGTGATGGCGGTCGTGGTGGTTTCGGCACTGGTGCTAACCGCACTCCTGCCAACTTCTCTGGCACCAAGATCTCGTTTGACTAAACGTGGTCTCATACGCAACAGTTGCGGACCGAGGGCTTTTGGCGGGTTTACCAATAAGTGGGCTTTTGTGGGCTGTCGATTCAACACAAGTTAAAACTCCCTTGTGGAGTCGTGGGCTTTGAGAATACGCTTCACACGCGTAAAGCAATGATAGACCTGGGGGCTATTACACTTGGGGACCGTGGGCTCGTGGCATCTTCCAAAGACACCATCACTGGTGACTATGGTTATTGGGTTTTGATCTAGTCTGTTGACAAGACGGACACCACGTGGGCTTCTTGAGGGATTTGTTGACGGCTCTTTGGGAAGAGGCTTCCTTTGTCTGTTTGACATAGCGGAGTGGACCAATTCGGTTCGTGCGAATACTCTGAGGGTCCTGGGGGCTTTTCGAAACGCAACTACACTGCCTTTGCCCAACCTCGGGCTTCAGTTGATGATGATACTGCCTTTGACGACCTAGACCGCCTTGATTTCTTTTACCATACCATGTATACCGCACTCGGGACTTGTTTTCATCTAATTTGATGCTGGTGAGTATACCACTACCGTTATTGTTTCGATATGTAGCAACAGGATTCGTCCATGTTCTAAGTATAGGGGCGCAATAAAAGTTTGTTCATGTTTTCCTCAATTTGATTTGATACCATTAAGATCTGTCTTGCGGTTCCTATAGTGTGTGAATGATATGAGTGATTGTTTATGGAACATCATTTTGCCTAGATCATGTGTTCTCAGCAGAAGACAATACGATAGATGTGATAGGTAAATGTTAGGCAAGGGTTTATTAGGCTGTTGTAAAAGCATGCTACTAGTAGGTAGGAAGGAAGTTCCTATAAGATAGGTATGTAGACGGCGATCTATGGTTGATCAAGTTGATGGTTGTGTAGTCTAACTTGCAAGTCACTGAGACAACGCATGTGGAGTGATCATTCTTATGCCCATCAGCGCGTGAGCAGATAAACATGATCGCCCTAATACTTTGACTAATTTGTTGAGGAGGGGACGTGTATAAACAAAGAGTACGAGTTTGGTCAGCCTGAAGAGTCAGCTGGTGTGGGCTATGATTGATATGAGAGGTTCGAGTGAGCCACTCAGCCCTAAGTCCCCCTTTGAGACTTAAACAGTATCATTATCACACACAGAATAAAAGAAAGAAAGAAGAAAGAAAGGTGTCAGCAAAAAAATGCGTATGTATGCATGTCGCGATCATATGTATAGTCGTTATCTTTGGGCTGAACTGAGGCGCTAAGCTAGATGTTCTTGTGCCATTCCGTTCGCAGCCAAGACGGAGAATAAACTGCCAAGGACCGTTCCCTGGACTTATCCCAGGTGCAGTGGAACAACGCATGGTGCAGATCCAGTAATAGTGGCAGATCGATAAGTCTGATACTCCTAAAGCCTTGTTTGATCCACGTAGGCAAACCATAGGCATGGGGTAATGTGGCTTGTAAATGAGAGCCGTAAGAGGACAAGCATAGCAAGCAACGTTACCAACATGCTTTATCGGCAAAGTAAGTTATTCGAAAACGTTTGATTAGGGCACAACGTTAGAAACTTCAGCCAGCCCTGTAACCATGAAAGTTAATAAAAGTCAAACGATGATAGACGTTGCAGGTCTCATACTTGTATGTAGATTCCAAGTTATCTGCGACTCATTTGCGTAACCCCGCCCTGGCCCTAGCTCATGACCGGCATGTTGATGCTGCATGCTCACAAAGACGGGACGGCACCTCAGAGGTGGGAGCTTAAGTATCGAGACTTGATAGTGGATGGTTCACAGCCCTCGAGACCAGGGGCGGACAGTGTGCAACAGCATCAGCGTCATCGTTACGGCATGAGGAAAGCTTCAGCAATTGGTGTCATGTCTGGTCTTGATATGAGCAGCGCTTCACAGTTGGATGTGATAATCTCGCACTGTAGACCCACTCTTATCAAGTACCTCTACTTTAGTCGTTATCGCTGAGCGTTGAGACGTGCTCTCGTGCCTTGAATAAAGAGAACAACCATCCCACCCAACGGGATCCCCCAGCCCCGACTTCGCTCTTTAATAGGTGACCTCTCCTATTACTTTTTTTAATACCTTCACTTCGTTCTGGATTCATTCCTTTTATTGCATCGCCCTCTTTCATCTTCTCGGTCTATCCCCGAATAACAACATATCAGAGCGCAGAGGAGTAAGGGGTTTACACATAGCAGTGCATCGCTCCGCCCCGGACTTACAATACCGTGTTTCCGTAGAACTCGACTCGTAGCAAATACCTATTTACCAACACAAAAAGGGAGGAAAGATGGACGGACAAACAAGCCAGAGTTGGCAAGGAAGCAGAATGTCGCCAAACGGCGCAAGATCGAATCCTGGACTTCCTCAGCAAAGACGTTTTGATGGTTCGTTTGCGCCTACTGTATCCACCTCTTCACGCACGTCAGCTAACCTGATAGCCCCCGAATCCTGGGTAGAAGTATCATCACAGCCTTCGTCTTCGTCGTTATCGAGCATAGGCGATGAGATAGTCACAACTGGGTTACGCGTTGGAAATCCATACGTACGCCGACGACGCTTACAGCCATCGGCAAGGTCGCTTCCCCAACAACAAACGGCCATCCACAGCGTATCTGCCGCCGATGTGAGCAGTCAAGAGGAATACGACGAGAGTGATAGTGAAGATGATCGTCTGCTTACCAGCTCGACCGAGAACGCACGGCCATCTGAGGAGGAGATGGATATGGATTCAGAAGCTGAATCAGATGGCGATAACGTTACTGCGCTTGGTCGAGTATCTGATCGTCCTGCCGGACAACCTGTCTTCCGGCCACAGCCAAATGCCTTTACCCATCCATCCACGCAGAGACGAGACTCTGCTCCTGCTATTCCATTTGCGCCCCCTCCTCATCCTCACAGTGGTCTTACACGACCGTCTTTCACTCAACGATCACAAACACGGACCCACCGTGCCGGCCCAAGCTTCATGTCCCCGGCTGTTCGCGAGGAGAACGACGCTGCTCTTCGTGCATCTCTAACCACCCTTCTTTCTTGCGCTCAAGCGGCTAGAGGCCTGCCCAAGTCCAAGGAGGAAGCGGAGGCTCAGCGAGCTGCGAACGCAGGTGTAAGCCCCAGCAATCAGCCTATGGAGTTGCGATTCGTCCCAGAGTCGGAGCTGTCTACAGACCCACCAAGACCAGCCCAGCGGCCCACGGCCCCGTCTCCGCCCCGCAAACGGGGTTCCCCAACGAGATCCCTTTCACGAACCTCCGTAAAAGGCAAGCACAGCTCTGGGTCAGCAACGGCTCCGCGGACTACCAAGAAGAAGAAGGTGACCCAGGCAGAAGAGCCAATTACTATCTCCCCAACTCTTCTCACGTGGGTTGTCAGCGCTGGCGTTGTCGTTCTCGTATCAGTGGTTGGATTTGGTGCTGGCTACGTCATCGGACGAGAGGTTGGCAAACAAGAAGTGCTGGCGGCAAGTGTTGGTAGCGTTGGCGGCGTCAACGACACTACATCCTGCGGCCAGGAAGTTATCCGATCTTCAGGCAGCGGACTACGCAAACTTCGATGGGGTGCTGTTGGGAAGAGCATTGTTGCTTAGAAAATCGGTTGCGATAGTTTTCCACGGGGCTTCTTTCACAATCCAAGGGCGGACGGTGCTCTCTACGGGGCTTCAGAGGCGGATTCTCCGAGGAGCTGAGCGTTCTCAAGGAGTTGGCGAGATGATTTCCGCGGTTACGGTTACGACAACGCTATGTTCAAAGCTATGACTCCAGCGATACAATGTCGGCGTTTATCTTTCATCTAACGACTTGTTGAGTGCATGCGGATATCTCGATGCATTCATGCAATTTTATGCGCATTTTTGGTGATACAATGGAGAATTTGGTGTGGTTTCTATTTTTTTCAAATGCTTATAGCCTCGCGAGTTGCCCTCGCTTTAGGTAGACTCTCTCCGATCACAGACGTCGTTATATTCCCCTCATGATTTGGTAACTTAGCCATAGTATGAGAATAAAAACATCATATATGAATAAGTTTATTGAGACCATATTGCATATACAGTTTCAGAAGGGTTTCTGTGCTACTCAGACGATGAAACATGTGTCTTTGTTGGGTATAAGCAGGTGCTCTATCCCATTGTCTTAATCTTGGTCCCGTGAAGAGTCTCAAAGATTGAAACATGGGGATTGAAACAATGTGAAAACTGTGGAGGTGAATTTCGTGGACTTTTTGTAAGACCACGAGGATAAGTCAAACATGGCATCCGTCCCTGTCTTGACCATCAATCACAGCATACGGTCTCATCGACTAAATGCTAAAGATACTCAACGCCTTGTACGAGATCTTGGAGAGTGGTCCCGTCCATAAGGGTTAAGACGTCTTATCTAACCCCAGCAGCTCAGAGTTTAAGACCTTGCTCGGCTCTATGTCAATATTTGCCGGCACCTCTCCAGGGACCCTGTCCGGGCCGTTACGAACTCGGCGCCGGCCGGGATGGAGCATCGGGGGCCGTGTTGTTGTTCACCGTCCCGTATCTACCGAATACGGAAGAAAGGCAGACGACCTTCATCTTCTCGTAGAAGATGAGCTGCCCCGCGAACGTCAGCCCATATTAAGCGGGGCATTCAAACGTGGTCGTTTAAAAGATCGGAGTGATCCGGGACTTTGCGAATAAATAGTACGTTTTTTTCTATTATCTGCGGCGGCGTCAGGGGCAGTTAATTAGTAAATATGCTGGGTGTAGCTCTCTGGTGTCGGTTGCACTTCAATTCTAGTGTGGTATCATCATGGTAGCCTCAGCCGAACTGTTCTGGGGATGTATGTTACAGCGTTAATGACACTGTTATTAGTATATAATTGATTAGAATGCTTAAGGTCTGGTGAAAGGTTCAATAGGAGCTGTTATCAAATGTCTTGAGAGAACCATAAAGACCCTGAAGTTTTCATCCTTGTCATTTCAAAAACATCGAGAAGCCATTGACCAATAACCAAGATGGTCTTATTCATCGAGGACCCTGAAAATGATTCGAGTATCGTCACATCAAATAACCGGTTGTTCACAGCCCATAAAGATTCGGGGCTCTTATTCGGACCATAGGCAGCATAGCCAATCGCGGGCTTTGCTGACCACTAATTCATCAGACCATTTCCTGGAGTATTTTGAGACCTCGAACTGTAATGGCAAGGGAGAGTTGGTTGGTCAGGGGAAGAATCAGTCGTCACTTCACTCGGAAAGGTCCTTACGAAGGTTCATGGTTCATAATTGCGAGCACGAGCAATTGAGGAACGACTACGTGGCGATACTGTAAACATACCTTATTGGGGACATACCTTGAACACCATCAAATCAAGACTGGGCACAGCTCAAAGCATATGTAAGCAATCAGTAACGATAAAAAAATGTAATTTACATATTAACTACTATACTGAGGGGCAATAAGAATGCGAAAAAGGAGGGCGAAAAGGTGGTCAAGATCTTTAGATGCGAATACGAATCCGTGACTGTAAGCCAATCATAGCACACCCTTTCCTGACGGGAAGGTGCCTGCCCCATTTTTTTCAGGTACCATACATCATCAGTTTCATTGCTACAGAGTTAGAGAGTATCCGTACTCTGTACAATGCTGTAAATCATGAACCATCACAGGGGCTAATCCCACTAAATCTCGAAAGAGCCCAGGCGGTGTGCTGTGCTCTCGCTGGCAGCCGCTCGGCAGGTGGGTGGGGTCTTCCTAAACTACCCCCCGGTCCGAAAAAAAGACGTCTGGGTCTGTCGCAATTACATATCAGTTAATCTCCTTCGCCATCTGCTTCTCTCTTGTTTTCCTGTCAGTCTCTACTTTCATAGACTCGTCATTGGGAATTCTTGTGCTCCCTGGCGTTACGGTCGTAGAATCTTTCTCTTCTCTATAATTACTTCTCATCGCCGCTTCATCTTTCGAGAATCACATCGCAAACACCGCATCTCCCTCCTTACCACGCCCAAACATGGGTCTCCTCCACGACCTCGCGAGCCACCCGCTCGCACAACAATACCTAGAGCTTCCCCTGGCTCAGCAGATTGGAATTGGCTTTGGAGCTTTCATCGCTCTCTCAGTTATTCTCAATGTCGCCAACCAGTTGCTCTTCAAGAACCCCAATGAACCTCCTATGGTCTTCCACTGGTTCCCCTTTGTTGGAAGCACCGTCACATACGGAATGGATCCTCCTAAGTTCTTCCAAGAGAACCGTGCCAAGGTGAGTCTAATGAAGTCGACGGTCTCTAGATCTGAGATAGGCTTCGGGTGTTGAGGGCGCAAGACGCTCGAAGGGCTGCAATGCCATAAATAAATGCGGCGATCGAAACTAACTTTGGGTTAGCATGGTGATGTCTTCACCTTCATCCTCCTTGGCAAGAAAACGACTGTTGCTGTTGGCCCCTCTGGAAACGACTTCATTCTCAACGGCAAGCTCAAGGATGTCTGCGCTGAGGAGATTTACACTGTCCTTACCACCCCCGTTTTCGGCAAGGATGTTGTCTATGACTGCCCTAATGCCAAGCTCATGGAACAGAAGAAGGTGAGAAACCATAAACTTTGTGACAACAGACGTACTAACACCGCCATCTCTAGTTCATGAAGATTGCCCTCACCACCGAAGCCTTCCGATCCTATGTTCCTATCATCTCCGCCGAGGTGCGCGACTACTTCAAGAAGAGCCCTGATTTCAAGGGCAAGTCAGGCATTGTTGATATCCCCAAGAAGATGGCTGAGATTACCATCTTCACTGCTTCGCACGCCCTCCAGGGCAGCGTCATCCGCAACAAGTTTGATGAGTCTCTGGCCGCTCTCTACCACGACCTCGATATGGGCTTCACCCCCATCAACTTTATGCTTCACTGGGCTCCTCTTCCCTGGAACCGCAAGCGTGACCACGCCCAGCGCACCGTTGCCAAGATCTACATGGACACCATCAAGGAGCGCCGTGCCCGTGACAACGACGAATCTGAGCACGATATGATGAAGCATCTCATGAACTCGACCTACAAGAACGGTACCCCTGTCCCTGACCACGAAGTTGCCCACATGATGATCGCCCTGCTCATGGCTGGCCAGCACTCGTCTTCATCTACCAGCTCTTGGATCATGCTTCGTCTCGCTCAGTACCCCCATATCATGGAGGAGCTCTACCAGGAGCAGGTCAGAGTTCTCGGCGCTGATTTGCCCCCTCTGACATATGAGGATCTCGGCAAGCTGCCCCTCAACCAGGCCATCGTCAAGGAAACCCTCCGCCTCCATGCTCCTATTCACTCCATCATGCGTGCCGTTAAGTCTCCCATGCCTGTCCCCGGAACCAAGTATGTCATTCCAACCTCGCACACCCTCCTTGCCGCACCTGGCGTCAGCGCTTCCGATCCTGCCTACTTCCCCAACCCCGATGAGTGGGACCCTCACCGATGGGAGGCCGATTCGCCCAACGCCCCTAGAATGGCCAAGAACAACGACGAAGAGGAGAAGATTGACTACGGTTACGGTCTCGTTAGCAAAGGTTCCGCCTCTCCTTACCTGCCCTTTGGTGCCGGTCGTCACCGCTGCATTGGCGAGCACTTTGCCAACGCCCAGCTGCAGACCATTGTTGCCGAGGTTGTCCGTGAGTTCAAGTTCCGCAACGTGGACGGCGGCAACACTCTTATTGATACCGACTACGCGTCGCTCTTCTCGCGACCCCTGGAGCCTGCCAACATCCACTGGGAGAGACGCCAGTAAATTTATGTTTGAAGGGAATGATGCAAAGACACGAAACAAGTTGTATATATGCAGCAAATGCAACGGGCATGCTGAGGAGTTTAGTGTTTGTAATGGCTGGGCTGGTTTTTCGAAAAAAAGAAGTCATTTGTCATGCCATGTCAGCAAAGCTCTGACGATAGATTTTATACTATTTTAATAAGGAACGATCAAAAGATGAAATTTCGCTCTATTTTTGGCCTGGGTGCTTGGTTGTGCTGATGTGACATCTGACAGGTGAGGCAGACGCTCATAAGACATTGGAATTGAAATTGGAAGTTGGAAGTTGGCAGAGGCTGCAAACCAGACCCCACTGAGGCGAGCGCCATCAATGACGACGACTGTACTCAACGCAGCTGAGCTGCAGCTTCATGTTCTACAAGCTAAGACAAGCTTCATCGTTCTTCACTCATCAATTGTACACGTCTCGGTTCCTCAATTGTTTCAATCGCCAACTATTACCGAGTTACCAAGTTGGACAAGGGTCCAAGAACCAATACCACCTTAAACCAACACCCTTGACCAACTGAGGGACCAGCAGCCTATCATCAAGACATCATGAGCGAGTCATATGGCCCTCTCGTCCGCCTCTGGGGTATCCATCCTTCTAAACTTCCGACTGCAGGGGCTCAGAGCGAGGAGCTCAAGGTCCTTCTCGCCTCAATCCTTCTCGAAGCCGTACCTTTTATAAGCACCGTCCCTTCTGAGATCCCATTAGTAGAGCCTGCTACAGAACTTCACTCCACAACTGATCTATGGAAGCACAAGACGGTCAAGACATTCGACAGCTCCACGGCTCCTGTGCATGTTTTTGAGCGCAATGTCGACAGCGAGACCCTTGGGATAGTCGCTCAGAAGAACCCAGGCCTCGGTGTCGCTCCTGGCAGTGCTCAGGCAGAGCTGTGGGCGCTACGGCGAAGCACTCACGAAGCAAAGAAGGAGAAAGGCACAGCAGTTTGGGACGAGTTTGTGAGGTGTTTCAAGGAGCAGCATGCCGAGGCGGAAAAGGCCTTTACACCGGGCGTGGTAAGCTTCATGCGGCTTCAAGAGTGGGATTGCTCAGGCATCAAGGTCCAACTGGAAGGCGACACCTGGACTGACTGGACGCTTCGTCGCGAAGAGTCGGTTCATGAACTCCCTGGGCCACTCTCGAAGCGTGTATTCCCTGTGCTCCAAGCCACAGCCGCGGTTCGCGGTCGCAAGGAGTTCCTAGTTGTCCAGATCGCCATTCGGGCCAACGACGCTGCCACGGATGAGGCTGTGCACGAGGGCCCGATCCGAGGGGCTTACACGAGCATCGAGCGAGTGAGAGAGTTGGAAGATGGCAGCCTAGAGTGGATGATGGGGACTGTATCTGACGCCAAAGGTATGATTCCCATGTGGGCGCAGAAACTGGGCTTGCCTGGAGCAGTTGCTAAGGATGTGGGCTTGTTCATGGAGTGGATTGGCGAGGAGAGGCTGAAGGGTAAAGATGCTGAGGCTATTGGTGATCTGGAGTAATCAGGGATAGTCACTTGTTGCATAGGGAGCCTTTATGGGATGAAAAAACGAGATAGAAGCAAGAGGACACTGGAAAACAGGCAGTCTACGCATTTTGATGTCGAGAGGTTGGTGTAACTTAGCAGGCAGACCAAAGTTGACACATCAAGACGCTAACTATTACCTTTAAGGAATTCAAAATACGCACCGATAGAACCCATAGAAACATATAATAGGCAAAGGGAGAGTACATCTAGCTGATATCTCCAAAGTTGAACTGATACATCACACCACTCTATGATAAAATATATATATGTGTTCATTACGATTACTTGCAACGGCCTTTACTGAAAACAACACAATGAATATAGGACTAGCAGACGCTGTCTATTCCTATTTTAATATTCTGAATAAGGTATTCTAAATATTCCAACCTCATGTAGTCGTACATCAGGTATTGGAGTTATGAGATTGCTGCGTCAAAGTCAGGTGGCTCCTGCCCGCCCCTGTTCTTTCCCTCTTTCCTTCCTACCTGCCCGGACGCCCTTTCACATGATCTTCAGTGCATATGTAGGTAGGTACCTTAGATAGGTCTTTCCTCGCAGAATACCGTCATAACTATCTATTCATAATCTTTAGAGCGAAATAATTGGTCCCACGCAACACTCAGCATCGCCTAACCCTTTTGGTCCATCACTTGCACTCTGCGATCGCAGCCTCGCTCATCCAATCTTGACAATATTGGAGACAAAGGAAAACCCATATATTATGATATCCTGGTTCTCTGTTAGCTCTCTCCCAGATGGTTCAATATCGTCGTCGCTCAGTCCCTCCAGGGATTGGCACCCCTCCTTCGCCGCCATCAAGTCAAACCTCGAATAATTGGCCAAACACAACAACCACTACTTCGACTCCCGTCCCTGCCATCACGTACGCATCTGCTTCCTCGAACACCGACAATACCCCAGGCGAGAGAATGAAGCTCTGGAAACAGGCTGAAGCGCTTGCAAGTATGAACTTTGAGCTCAGCCTCCGCGCCGTCTCCTCACTGGCAAATCGTCTCGAACGGGATATCCAGAGGCTTGTTCTACGCACTGCCGAAGACCAAGATTTTAGACGCAAGAATGAAGAAAGGATGACCAAGATGATGCATGAGGTCGAGACGATCAAGGCATATATGGCTCCAATGGACGGCAAACAGCCCGCCACTCAGGCCGACATCGAGAGACTAAAACAAGAAATGACTGAAGCTACTCTTCAGTGGAACAGACAGCTTGACGAAGCAAGAGCCAAAATAGATGATATTTCAGAACGACTAAGCCAAGTTCCAGGGCCGGTGGTAGTCATGAGCAAGGATCCAGTGCCGACATGCGGTACACCTCCAACTTCAAGAAGGGAGACTCGAGCAATGCGGCGAGCGAGGGCGCGGCTCAGTTCAAGTGCCCAGAAGCAGCAAAGTGAGTATTATTGGTCCAGAAATGTTATTCTGACAAGTGCTGACCTGCATCAAGGCTCTCCTTCTTCGTTGAGCCCTGAGTCACGCATCAACAATGCCATCAACTCGACCAAGCGATGGAACCGCGAGCATAAGGTCACAAAGATGAGAGACAGCCAGTTCATCGCCGGTTATCTCAAGAAACAAGGCCAACGAGACCCAGGCCTCGCCAAGATACTTCAGCTGGCAATTCAGAAGCGTACATCCCGAGGGAACAAGGCCAAATCTGGCAAGGCAAAGAGCCCGCAAAAACTTGAGGAGCTTTGCCGCAACGTGTCGTGGCAAGATGTCATAGATACAGCGACAGACATCTTTGTGGTCAACAGAACACAGACTCTGCGAGCTTTGGCTCGGTCTTGAACCGCGTTGTAACACAGCTGGTCGGGCTCGGGATTTTGATGGCATTTTGGCCAAAGAGTGGCGAGAAGCTCTGAAAATAATCATGTCAAGGATCAAGAAAAAGGGTCACAAGTCGATTTTGCAAGCCCACCGGGGCTAATTGTTTGAAGATATTCATTGCGATATTTGGTGTCCGAGTTCATAGTTAAATCATCCCTGGCCCAAGTTCTGGGCTGCACCTGAACGCCATTTGCTTGCCATAAGCCTCCTTTCCCTTCTGCCTGTGAATACCGTATAGACCAATAACCGACCATGCTAATCCCCATCTTTGTCGTCTAATCATCCGTCTCGATACCAATAGACGAGTTCTTGAGCTCGATTTCTGATTTGAGCTGCTTGATGGTCTGCTCAATACGGGTGCGTAGAATCTTGTTCGTAGTGCGAGATAGCTCGGCCTGTTTGTTGGCCAGCTGCTTCTTGAGATCGTTGATGATATCCTTTACGCCCTGTTCCTCATCACGTTGGGCACGAGCATCGTCGTCTAGATCCTCGTCATCGTCATCATCGTCGTCGGATACCTCTTCAGACTCGTCCGACTCGATGCTCTCCTGGATGGCTGTGGGGGTGCCAACTTGCGTGGCCGTCATAGGTGTAATAGCATCCATCGCCGTAGTAGGAGTCTCTTGGATGGCGAAAGCAGCCTCCAGGTCAGCTGCGAGATCGGGATCATCTTCGGTATCGCCAAATACGTCTTGGCTCTGGAAGTAATCCATGCTGTCGTCCATCTCGCCCTCGGCATCTTCCTCTACCTCCTCTTCGTCGTCCTTGCTTTCGTCGACCCATTCCCAGCGCGTCGCGCTGGCCTTAGCATCCTCGGCGAGCAGACGTTCGACTTCTGCTTCTTTGTCCTCTATCTCCTTACGACTGATGGTCTTTGCAAATCGACGGTTGAGGCAGTCATGCATGGGCGGTGTCAGGCCGTGTGGCCATTTAAAGTGCTGATCAATCATGCTCGGTAGAGGCGCTTGTCTAGCCTCGCCATCGCTAGATACTCTTGCGTAGACGAGAAGCATCTGGCAGATATCCGCCGACTTGAGAAACGACTTGCGATCCCACGTCTTCATGGCCTCGGTGATTGTGGGCAAATCCACCATAACAGCTGCAAACGGTTGGCCTTTAACCGTCAAGACAGCCCTTCGAGTATCCTCTTCAAAGAACTTGAGTTGGATATCTGCTCCTCCCGCACTTCGTGGAATGCCCACCTTGCCGTTCTCCATACACCAGCGCACATAGTCGCAGTGCTCCCCTGGCAGCATCCTTAGGACAAACTGCTCCTCAATCGACGGGTCTTTTTCTCGATCGCTTGCCTCTGAATCGTAGCCATCTCCTGGCGGATGCACTGGTGCGCGTCCCTTTGGCTTCACTACTACCGTTGGAGTGAGTCCTGATTTTGTTGGCTTAAGCTTGATCTTTGTCGTGGGATGCGCCGAGCCCAGTTCATCATCTAGATCGTCGTGCGGGCGCTTCTTACTTTCGACGAGTTTCTGAGTTGGTTTGGGCTGTCTGCCTGCTTTTGTCTTTGTCGGCGGTTGCTCGGCGGGTGTAGACGGGGTTGATTTTCCGATCTTGAGCTTCACTTTGCGGGCACCCTCGGTCGGCGTTGGGGCGGCTGAGGCTGAAGCTGGAGTCGGGGCCGGAGCTGGAGGTATCGCATTCGCGTCGGCTACAAATGAGGAGGATCGGTTAATGTTAATTTTGAGGCGAGGTTTCGAAGCTGGCTGGCCGTCTTTTGGCGTAGGTGTAGACATGTTGGCGACTGAGAGCTCACAGAGCTTAAATTGCCTGCGATGCTCTACTGAGCAAGCAGAGCTCTGAAACTGCGGTGCTCGGTTCTGAAGTATTTAAACGAAAAGATAGTAGGGTAATACTAAGCTGCGGAAAGGCAGGGCGATGCTAAGAGCTCAAGGTAAAGTTGAGGTTGAGGTTGAGGTTGAGGTTAAGTTGAAGTTGGATAAGTTGAGTGCTTGGAGGATCGCGCCGCGCGAACCTTGAAAGTATGATAGTCTGCAACACCGAAAATGACCCGCTTTTATCCACAGACCGTCCCCTCCATCACACTCAACTGAGGGGACTTACAAAATAGCCACGTAGGTATTATAGTTGATAAATCCTGTGTCGTGTATATAAAACAAACCGAATTTGAAGCTTGCTCTATCCGAGATTAGAGAGAAATCTGCTTTTTTATGTCATACCGTTTAAACATAGCGCGTTTAGTGGCTCTATACCTACCTAAGCAAGATATCTATCTATCTAGTTACTTGTCTACTCATGACTTTTATGTTGCTTCAGAGTCAATACTATAATCTTCTACCTCACATTTCATTTCATGCTCCCTAGAGTACCTGACTGTCATATTGCATATACATGGTTTGTTTTGAACGCTTGTAGTCTGAAGTAGAAGTATAGAAAAAGGTGGCCTCGTTATGTTTTACAGCAGACCAGTCCCACGAGATAAAAGTGAATATTGTCAATATTTATGTTATGTATGATATGCTTATTTACTTCTTCTCCAGGACCAAGAAAGTGTGGAGAGAGAGGGAAAATGGTATCCTTTTTGTTATCCAAAATCAACGCTTACCAACACCATCAATGCCTCCCAAGTTAAAGAATGTTGTAGGATTGTCTCCGATCCTCCTTGTAACTTGATGAATCCAACCAAAAAAAGAAATGATATATTCACAAGTTCCAAGTTTACCAGTCGATGCCTGTCCACCCATATGATCCATCCACGTTGTGCCAACCACCGTTTTCCATACTATCTTCCCACCCCATCATCACGGCTAACAGCCGGCATCCCATGGAACTTACGGCGCACACAATCTTATCGCTTGACTCAGATAATACAGCGAGGTCCATCATGTAAGCCCGACCGACAAGGCTCCGAAGTCTCAGCGTTTCATATGATGGTGGCGCCATGTGTCTGGCTTCCTCATTCACACCCTCGATACTAACTCCTGCGGGAGCCTCAGCAGCGTTGTTCTTGCTGTCGACCCCAAGATTCCAGAACAGGGGAGCAAAAAAGCCGCCTTCCCAGCCAAATGTGTTTTCAACGAAGTTATGGATCGCATGCGACTTGCCGCTAGCATGGTCGATAGCCCCCTTTGAAGCCAGACGGATTCGATCCTGGGAGAGGATGGTATTTGAGAACTCGGGTTCTTCATGAACCGTGGGGTCGTCTGAGGCAAGTAGAGTGATGTGTTTGCGTTGACTGGCGTCCTCGATGCCAGTCATGTTGTAGTACTCTTCCACATAACGATCAAGCTGCTTGAGGTAGACGTCGGCTGGGATGTAAGTATCGCGGTACTGGTATTCGAGCGGGTGCTGATCACCATGGCGAATGTGAAGCCCAACGATGGGCGCATGCGTCGTCAGACTGTCCTCCGTTTTTGCCTTGGCCTGGAGCCCAGTAACCCGGCTATCAACATAAGCTTGATCTTCCCCACTCAAGAAAAAAAGGTCTTCGTATCCTATACGAGCCAGTTCAAAGAGATCCCGCAATCCATCGTCGGTTCCGGCAACACGGTGGTTCTGGGCGAGCAACGCGGGAAATACTTCTTTTGCTGTTGCGGCTGAGACTACAAGATGGCGGGCTTGGAAGGGACAGGGAACCATGTGGTGTCTGGGTGGCGGCCGGCACTCTGGGATAGGAGGAGCATCAAAGATCTCGGTCCAAGAGCCATATGCCCAGCGTTTATCGACAATGAAGAATTCTCGGTTCAGCTGCTTAGCTAGTCCATAAAATGTCCATAACATCATGAGCGTGTTGCCCATGCCAGCATCTGACGTTTCCAATACAAAAGTCATGGTGCTTTCACAGATGGGCTTATGCTTCAAGTGCTTCTTATTTAGCCCAACAAACTTGCCCTTGTTTTTAGCGCGAATTCCTTTGTTAGGAGTGAGCAGTCCGGATCTTTCGGCCTCGTAGACATCGATATAGTATTCGTCCTGCGCATCGTAGTTGATGATGGCCTTTTCAGTGATTGGTCCCTTGTGATGGATGTCTCTTGCTCGTGAAGAGACTTCTCGGCATTGGCTACCCATCTCAGCATATTGATCCATAGTTAAAGGGAAATCTCCGTTTGGTGGAACATAGACAGTCCATTTAGAGCGGCCCTTATTATCGTTGATGAGAATGGGCGTGGGGAAGTCTGGGAAGGCGTCCTGGCCTACCATCTCGAATTCCTGTTGAGCGAAGTAAGGCCAGACTGTTGCTGGAATGACATCTGGATTCTGGAAAGCCAAGTTCACGAAATACATAATCGAGAGAAAGATGCCGAGAAGGAAAAGGCGCCGAAAGACTCGACTTGGCCGGGTAACCAAGATTTGACTTGACTTTCTTTTTGGAGGTCGAGGTACCAGCGCCGGGAGAGCTGGAGAAGCAGGCGGTGAAAAGAAGAGATGGTTGAAGTTGAATCGCGAAGAAGTTGATGACATTGGCCCACGATCCTGAGGGTTATATGACCCAGCTCGCCGCAGGTTGAGTGCAGGCGGCGCCACCAACATCTTGGACTGGGACGGAGTTGACATCGTGAATTGTGGTAAGGGGTGTAGTGCAAGTCTATGGATTGAGTTGAGAAAGTGAAGGATGGTCATGAATCGAAATTCGAAGTAGATTGCTTGCAGCAGTGGTAGAATGGAAAGATAAAAAGTCTGGGTAACGACAAGCCAGGTCGTACTCGTCAGATGATTTGGTTACAAAGGAGTGTCAAGAATGATTCGTATAAGTGATGCTGGCTTTGGCCTTTTGGTGTAACCAAAGCAAACAAGGCTCGGCTTCCGTATTCAAACAGTATTCACTGATATTTCGTGAAACGAACGGCGCTTCTTCCCAATGCCTATGCAAACACGCCGAGAATCCGTATAAAGTCGATTCTTACGAACTCGGACGAGTCATCAAGTCGTTCCGTGGGCCTGTTTCGAGCACCGAGGAATGGCGTATACGAGGCAGAAGAAAGTTGAATAGAAATTGAGCCAAGTACGGTCCAAAGCTGCTGAATATGGTATGAATACAGCGTAAGAAAGGTATGAAGAATAGAATAAAAGATCGAACTGCAAGTGAAGACGTCAAGCCTTCAACCTACACGATAAAGAATCAGAATCAGAATAGAAGAATGGAAAGAAAGAAAAAAAAAAGAAATTCCCCACGGGGCACCAAGGACAAAAACTGGAAGTTCTAGAATCAGATACGTAAGGTTGAGGTGAGTTGGAGCTAGGTTGAATAAGAAGACTGGCGAAGCCGGATGGGGCTCGAGCCAGGGCAAGGAGCATCCCGGATGGGAAGCAGCTCCGAAGCACCACCTGCCTCGGGATGCTTCATCGCGGGTATTACATCAGATTGGGTAGGTACGAGCTAGAAAAAAGCGTGATTACCTATTTTATACGGAGTACGCCTTGTCCAACGAATGGAAGGTGCACCTCTTTGACCGCATAGTAGCCAGAGAAACTGTCCTCACGATGTTCCTTCAAATCCTATCACATCCACCAAATAAAACCATCTATTTAATCACCCCGCTCCTCAGGTCATATCTAAAGGCACTACAGAGTACCAAGAAAAACACCAAAGAGCTAAGCTAAGCGTCCAAAGGTGCCGCGTTCCGGGGGTCTCTAGAGGAGCTTGCAAAACAAAGGAGCGCGCCGGTGTTTGGCAATGGTTCACTTCAGACTGATTGCGCAGGGGCACCATCTAATAGATGCTGTGCACAAGACTGGTCTTTGCCACAGCATAAGCTCAGCAAGAAACACGGCATGTTCTGTTTGACGACGATCATCCCACGGCAAGCAGCAGATCTCATGTGTCTTGAGTTGCGAGCTGTTACAGAAATTCTGAGGTGGGCCAACGAGATGGCAGCACTTCTAGTATTGCAAGGAATAGGCGAGGCCGTTATGTGCTTACCGGACTATCACTAGGCAAGCACAACCAATTGGCGGTAATTGAAACAGCTTGTGCTCCTAAAGCTTACCGCTTGTCGCCCTCTCACTGTAGGTCTTTGAGGATTCAAAGGGCTCATCACTTTTCTGACTCTCACAAGGTCCGAGAGCCTCTCACCCCTAGCCCGCGCTTCTGCAAGGTACAGCTCCTTGCTAATCTTGACAGGGGGTAACAAGCAAAAGCAAGAAAAGGCCGGGGTTCGCTAATCCCAGGCCTGTTTCAGATTTGGCGCTTTTCAACGGTCAAGGCCAATTAGAGAGAGACATCAGCCAGGCCCCCAAAATGTCCATTTCGTGTTCATCTCGTGAAGACAAAGGCTTCGAAGCTCATCGTTTCGACCACACATGGTAATAAACACGACCCCTTTGCAAGGCCTCAAAGTATCAGGCATTATTCGTGGGGGTCAGCAAACCGATCATTACAGATCAGGAACTTGGACAAATTGATGACGCTGTGGTCAATCTATTTGATACTACACCCTCATGTTTTGTGTGTGAGAAATATCATTAGGCCTGAGCACAAGAGTATCGTGTGAAGCTGCGATAACCAGCTATTGTGCCACCATGCAGGCCTGGATCATGCAAACAGTAGCAATGACCAGGAACTAGTTACTTAATTTTATGCTCTGGTGAGTTGAGAGTTGGGCTGTATATATGTGAACATGCTAGTCGCAAAGACGAGCCTCCCGAATATGCCTCAGAGACAACTCAATAAACCTCTAGAAAACAATACTATTCCGTAACCTCCGAAGAAACAGCTTGCTGGCGCTTAATCAGGTGAAATGGAAATATCTTTTATACAGCTGCCTGGAGTAGTCTTCTATACGCTCAAAATTCAAGTTTTCACACATCACATACAGCTGAATTCATTCCAGTCTGGGAATATAGCCATCAGAAAACTTTCATTCTTATCTTTCCGATCTTGTCTTTTCTCGTTCCCCGTCATTAACTCACTTCAACAGAAAACTGTTGGAAATGGGCGTTGCCGCCAGATCTTCCCACTAACTCATCATGATATAGTACAAAACTAAGATCTCTGCCCAGGAGGCAGAGCGAAAATAAGGAAATTATGCCACTAAGGCATGTTGCTGCCCCTCCCTGGTCCAAACAAGATACTGCTCACATAACACAATGTGGGTTCTGCGGTTCGCTGTTTCTCACCGAGTCCCAGAAACGAACAATGCGGGAGTCCACAATAGAGATCAAAACAAGTCCTCTTTGACCTTGCCATTCCGCGTTCTCTTACCATGAAAAACGAAAGGAATATCGGGTATAACGCAAACAAAAACCCCTTTCCCGTAAGAAACAATCCCATGTCCGTAAACGCCTATATACTCAGCCGTTCCTCTCATCCCCAAAGCTCTCTAAAAAGACAGAAAAATAAAGCGCTCTACGCTCTATGCTCTTCTATACCTCTGTCGGCACGTCTTTCTTCTCTTCGATGGGACTTGGCGTAGGACTCCGGCGCAAAGGTTCAAAGTTAGGCTCCGCTAACGAGTCCATCTTCTGCCCGTTTGCTAGACGTACGCTGCCTCGCTTGCCTCGCACCACCTGTCCTTTTTCAAACCGGTCCTGGAGCATCTCTTCTAAAAGGTTGTTCATTTCGTCGACCCCTCGACTTCGCTTCTTCTCGGTCTCGGTGGGTTTAGTGCTGCTGGTCACGTCGGTATGCGACTCTTGTTGAGTGGGTGAGCGAGGCTCAACAGTTGCTTCGGCAGTATCTCGCGATCGCGCAGCACTCTTCAAGGCTGCCAGCATTTTGTCCTTGTCGTCCAATCTTGCACGTAGATCCGCAATCTCAGCATCCTTCTCCTTGAGTGCAGCAGATACACTGTGATCTTCTCCTACCATGATACCCTTGTTAGGGGCTGCGAAGCCGACCGATGCCCGACTGGAGCTAGCACGGCGTGCTTGAAGAAGGCGCTTCTCCAATGTGGCAATATACCGATTCTTATCCACAAGATCAGCCTGAAGGGCACGGTTTTGCGCCGTAAGAGATGCTGTGCCGTCACCAAATTCCCCAGCGCTGTCATCATCTACCTCGCCCATCTCATCTCCAACTTTCTGACCGCCACTAGATCGACGGCCGATGGTGGATGATGCCGATGTCATGGACGATGTACGTTCCATGAGCGGTTTGCCGCCTACAGAGGTGGCCACCGATGAGCGGATGGATGCTGGCAACGAGATCTGGGAGAATCGCGCATATTGGCCGAGAGAGCTCATCGATCCATTAGAGTTGACGCCAATCGACTTTGAACTGAGAATGAGACGGTTTAAGTGGTCAATTCGTTCCTTGAGCGCTGTTCGTGCAAGCTGCATCTCGAGAATTTGTTCCTCATGTCGCTCAGCCGCCTCGACTTTCCTGGCCTTCTCTTCTTCCTCATTCTGGATCTTATCTTCCTCCACTACTTCTTTCTGCTTCTTTTTCGCTTGGGAGTCCAGTTGCTGGCGTAATTCCATGATCTCCATGCGATAACGCTCAAGCAAAACTCTAGCTCCTCCTTCGCCTCCAGCACCAAGAGCTTCCTCGGCTTTCCTTGCATGGCTGACAATGCTATTCTTGGCTCTCGAAGCGAATTTGAGCGTGTTGATCGTCTCCAGCGTGTGATTGTTGGCCAAAGCAGCGCTGTTTCCGGCCCCAATCTGAATCGTGCAGAGAATGCTGACAAGAGAATTTCCGGACAAAGCTCCCTGCAGCAATCGGGTGAGTTTACTATCACGGTAAGGAAGATGTTTTCCATCCTTATCTCCACCCTTGCCTTCTTTATCCTTCCACTCTGACAATCTTGAAATAACGGTTCCGAGAGTAAGCAAACTCTTATTGATATGGGCACCTTCTTGCCTGCGCTCTTTTGATTCTGCAGCCTTTTCAGAGCCAGCAAGATCTATTAGGCTTAACGTCGACACTCGTACGCCACCAGGCAAAAGACCAGATCGTTTGTTGTCGTTTGCGACGGCAGCACCAGGTATTCTCTCTCGAGACTCTACCACAATCTGAACGACGGCATGACTTCGCGAACTGCGGGCGTTGAACTGGGTACTAGCGGTTCTTCGAGCCTGGTCGCCGCGCGCAATGACACGTAAAAGTTGTGTAGGGCTTTGCACAATCTCCTCTTTCAGGGGAGTAGCATAGACGCCTCGCTTGCTGTCCTCACGGAGTTTAATCTCATCCTGTTGCACACCTCCGGTGGCCATGTTCAACAAGTCATGAATTTTCTCGTTGTAAATCTCCAGGTAGCTGACTCGGAGCAGAAATTCTCGTGACGGCGTTTCCCGGATGTACGAGAAGATATCGGTAATGGCAAGGGGGATCACACCTGGCGAAGAGGCGGTTCCTTGCATAGAAAATGTCTTACCAGTTCCGGTCATACCGTAGGCAAAAACAGTACCATGGTAACCCTCCATAACTCGTCGAACTAACCGCTTCGCCATATGATCATATACCCGAGAGTTATTGTCATGTGTCGTAAAAACGTTGTCTAAATAACGTTAGCCCAGTTCAAAATTCTGGAGATATTAGCGACATACCATAAAAATGATCACCACCATCCTTTCCTCGAAAGGAAATAAGGGACTTGCGGCCGTCGACCATCCATTCGCCTTCGGGGCTCCCATTGTTCCCATTGGCATCTGGCCTAACTCGCACACTCACGACGACGTTGCCTTTGCCGTCATGTTTAGACGCTCGTTTGTCGGCAGAAGCCTCAGGTTTTTGACCAGAACCTTCCGCTGGGTCATCGTACGTCGTGGCCGAGGTAGAGTAAGAGTCCTGTGCCGAAGAGCTGCGACTCTGTGGCGGCGATGAAACACTGATCAAACCATCTGACATACGTACACTAGTAATCGATTTGCCATCTCCGCTACCGTTAAGAAAGCTTGGTGTGCTCGAGCTGAAATTGCTGTACATTGATTCTTTTGCGGACTTGGAAGGTTTCCTACTAAGGCGGCTCTTGTCAGGAGCTCTCGGGCTGGGTGGCACACCACTACTTGTGCGGGTATCGCCTCTTGGTGGTTGTGGGAAAGAGTTGATGCTGACACTCTTGCGAATCGTTTTACCGGCACCATTGACACCCGCTCCTTGTTTCGGCTGCGGTAGTGGTGCAGGCGGTGTTGAATTTGGAGGAGCCAGACTCATCGTGGAGGGTGTTCGGAGACCAGACCTAGGCGTTCCTGGTGCAGATCTGATCGAGTTTGTTGGCGAAGGCATATTTCCCGTGCTCTTGCGCGTCTTGCTCACTGGCAGAGCTGGCAGGGCCATGTTTGGCGGCCCAACTGAAGGTCGCGACGGGCGCGGTAGTGTTGTCGTCATTGTGGTGTTGAGTCAAGAAGTAAAAAGGAAGAAGATTCAAGTGATCGGAGGCTCAAGGCTGATAGCCTGGCACAGGGTTCGTTGAACGTCCTAAAAGGTCGGTCGGTCCATTAACTACGTCAAGTAGTGACTAGATCGGATTGGCTCGCTAGCTCGATTCACGTCACTCTCAGAAACAGACGGCGGTTGCTTTTGATGATCAGGGAAAAAAGAAATCGTATAGCGCCTAGATTCTAGTCCTTCGTGAGGGTGGACTGTGTTGGCCGGCCAAGGGAGAGATAAATCGGTGGAACGCAGGAAGCTGCGGCGAAATCGGGTGTATGTTTCTCGAAAGCGGTATCGACCTGGGTATGGGTGGTCAGTGATAAGGGAAGGCTACGACAATAGCGCAATAGTGCAAAGGTGCTAGCTCCAGCCAGTATAAAGGAAAGTATTGATCTTGAACAGAAGCAAATCCACACAAGAGTAAAGCAGCCAGCAACGTAAGGTGTTGTTGAGATGTTTGAGGGGGAAGGATTGTAGTCGAAAGGGGGGCGGCGTCTGGGAGCGTTCCAGGTGCCCTCGAAGCAGCAACACAGCAGGAGATGAGGAAGTGAACCCTTACCCTTGATAAAAAGCAAACCAAAGAGAACAAGGTCAAGCAGGGCTAATGTTAGCAGCTAAACTAGCGCGACGGGTGGCCTTGGTCGAGCACGGTGACGATGCCGGCTTCTGACGTCTCGGGTTCCAGTAGTCGAGACCGGGAAAAGACACAGATCACGTCGAGGGCCTTGCGGGCGGCTGGCTGGTAAACTGCTGGTCTGCAAATATTATCAAGCGCCGAGCCGATAATATTGGCGCTGAATCCAACGGGAATACTTGATATGGAGCCTGGCGTTGATGTTTGCAGCTGAGTAGAATATACTACGGATAGAGCAAATGAAAGATCGGTTTCGCCAATGGCATGTATGTCTGACACAGTTCCAGCTGAGATTACCACGCAAAGAAAGGGCCAACCAAGAGTTGATGTGGGGAAAAGAGAATTGAGGGAACCTGTCGAGGCGAATAAGACTGGAGGGTAATGGCTGGACAACTGGCCAGGATCTTGATGGATGTTCTAATGTAGTCCCACAAGAGCGTAGCACAAGCACAACGAGTGGCGTGACGTGCAGAAGATGACGAACAAGGAAGCGGCTTGGACGAGATGGAGAGAAAAGAAAGCAGAAATTATGCACACGCAAAAGAGAACTCGAAATAGAACGAGAACGAAGTAAAGAGTGAAGGAGGGAACCAGAAATGTCTGAACGCGGTTGACGCGACGAATGGCAGCGTTATTTCTGGGCTGAAAACGGCCCGCTCAAGCATCTGGAGCACTCCAGGCTTTAGGCGACCGATGCACTAAGTTAAGGACCGGTGCGTTCCAGTTACATACAGCGTTTACAGCACTAGCGTTAAATGAGGCAGATATATGTACATTGTTGCAGGTAGGTATGGACAGTTTCCGCAGTTTGTGAAAGAAGTCGCATATTGATGAGGTGAGATGGCTACGAGTGTTCGAGTCCCTTGCGCATCTGGATGGGATCCATATCTAGGAAAGGTAATATGTAATTCGTAACTGCATGGGGGTTGGGTAAAAAGCACGTCTGCATCACCAACGGTAATTGCGATATGCAAGCCTGGGTCACGCCTCGGGTTACATTGGATACTAAAAAGGTCAACTAGACCGGGAAGCATGGCTTAAGTAACCCCGGTTTAGGAACTCTACTTTATGTCTAGCCACCAGTCAACGAGCTCTCTCTCGACGCTTGAGGATATTCCCCCCAACTGGTCGTCCACCGTAGGACCAGTGAGGTTAGGCTCTATACTAATGAAGAAGAGAAAACACTAATTAATGTGGTCTCCAGATGGTTGTGCTGATGCAGATTCAGGGACCAATGATTCAACCTTGGAGGCTATCCCGGACTCCTGTCATATAAAAACCCCATCCAGTAGTAATGCATGGACTCGAGTTTTAGAAGCACTTGTTATCTCAGTATCTACCTACAGAGTACCTTACGGCTACTGCAATAGCACCAGCCAGATAAGCGGGCTGGTTTACGGCCTGGGTACCTGGGTACCTACCGAGGTAGGTAAGTAGACATGTAATTAAGTAGGTGCTCATGTACAGAGTAATGGGCTGACACTGGAACCCTCCACAAGTTCGCCGAGTAACTGCGTCGTCGATCGCCCCTGCCGTAGTTGAGTTCTCTGAAGTCACTCATTCGTTCAGTCCATTGAAGAGGAAGCTACGGGTGCCTGGCACTTAGGTAGTTCCCAATGTCTGGGAAACCTCAAACAGCTGATATATGTTTAACAGAGCCAACAAACCCCAAAAGTTTTATTTCAAACATCATGATAATCTTCTCCTATTTGTCTTGTCTGTTCATAAGCATCTGATCAACTTTCAACCCTTCCTTCTTACCTTTCTTACTCTAGAGCTCAAGGTCATTTATCCACATATAGAATTCCAAACTCTCTTGGGTTGTCTTGCCAAGGCGATTGCTCCCTCTTCAATCTTTATACGGACGCGCACCGCCGTCAGTGTCTCAATTCTTCAACGCCCCAAGCTTCTTTACGCCTCTGCTTCCCTGCCAACCTTCAAGGGCCATTGGCCTTCTCCCGATGAGGCTAGGTTGGCCTGGAGTCGGCCGTAACAGGCGTCCCTGTCCTGGCCACGACCCTTGACAACAAATTGATTCCTTGTCTACGGAGCTTTCTGTCGGCAGCCTCAATATTAATTAATTATCACACGCGATGGGAAAGTTTCTCTTCGGATGCGGCAAAGATCACCCAACTACCTAGTGACGAGTGCTCTCCCTCCCACTCTCTCTGAACTATTATATCACAATGTTAATCATGTGCTATGCAGATCTATCCTGACTGAATGCCCCTCCTACGACCCTTCAAGATTCACAAATCCACATGGAAACACACTATGGCCCCTGCTGATCATGCCCCAGCACTCGAGGCCATGCCTACCACGTTATAATCCACTCCATAGACAAGGACGTATTTGCATGTTGGTCAATGACCAACATCATGAACACGGCCCTCGTATTGTTAGGCTTACGTAAAGGACATTGCTACTCCAGGTTTTTGCTCTCTTGAGCTCCGCCAGACTGGACGGTCCATAAACCGCCCTCAGACATGGAACAGTGACACAAGACTTTAAAGTTAGAATACAGATCGGCTCGCAAAGGCGCATTCCAATGGCTCATCAAGCTTGTTCTCACATTTCGCCGCCTGGTCTACCATAGTTGGTCTAGACTATAGCATTTTCGTGTGTGCAATTTTAGCAACCCCCCCTAACGTTTACGGGTTTGCTCATCTATGGGCTTCACAGGTACAGCGACCCTCGTCCGTGCCCCTTTCACCAGATTTCCAACTTTGTGTTAGACCGCGAGAGATATTCTGCGGCGTATGAACTCGAGTCCGCCCAAGAAAAAGGACAAAGTGCAATTTCTACATATGTATTTACACAAATTTATCGAATTGGAAATGCCTCCCTGAAATGTCGTTGGCGGAGCCAGGATTTGCCCTGCAACAAGAAATATGGTACCTATGTATGCATGAAAGAGATTGCAGGGGTATATATCACTTTACATTCGCTTCGATTGCTTGCTTTGGGGTTCCTACTCATACCAGTAGCTCTTTAACGGCAATCAACTTGCATTGTCGAATCATTCATTCAATACTCAAAGCTCATCTTGCTCCCGGTACCATAGAGATCTCCCTTCGCCTATCATGAACCGCGACAGCACGTGGCGTTGTCACTCGGATCCTAAGCTAGCTACGTACTAATGTACTAAATTGTTGAAACGATATCTAAGTGGTTCATAAGACGCAATCAGCGATCTTACTCTAGGGCTCATCAATCGCCTAAATATATTTTATTGTGTTCATCTGTTGACTGACTGGCAGACAAAAATCTACGTCTTGTTGTAAGGTTTGAAGCTCGCTTCGGCACCAACGTATACCCATTCGCTAAGGTCATGTCCACTGAAGATCAGCATTGCATATGCAGCCCGCTTTCCCCTTTCCTTTCTTTTTCGTTCAAGCCTTGTATGTATTCGTACCTACTCCGTACTATGTAGGTATGTAAGCCGCTTCAGGCACAAATCCCTGCTTACTTTGAGTGTTTCTTGGTGCTAACACGGCCAGTAACGTTGCGATTGATTTGCGAGTGACCAATAACGTCTACGAAGTTTACGGGCAAGTCGAAACAAGCCACGCAAATAGCGTAAACGTTTATTCATGCAATGGGTTGGTGATATGGTATGAATCACAAAGTCAATATCTATGCATCACCAGTGGCAGACCAACATGGACAGTACAAGAGGAGTGCTCTCTTTTCCACCTGCCAATAACTGAGTCTGGCATCCTTTACAACGGTGAAGGGTTACATCGTTTCAGCCATTGAAAAGAGTAGCATGTCCCTCATTCCATGAGCCAACGGCCAAAAAGCAAGCAACCATACCCTTGCACTCGGCTGCGTGGGATGTAGAAACTATCACAGTGGAGCTTGATGCCTACTAAGTATTCCAATCACAATCCAATCACAACTTAATCACAGTTTAATCACAACTATCACTCGACTTTGCTCCGATATATGAGCCGGGCTGAAATGGTAAACAAGTCCAGTATATACGTAGTTTTATCTTGGTATGGCGTCAACCATCAACTCCGAATTAAGTTTAAATGTCACATCTCACGGCACACAGAGGTCGTCTCGATATCACAAACCCAACCGTTATGTCAATGAGCGTTTGAATATTTCAACCTCAAGAAAGTAGAGTCTTTTGCAACTTGTATTTGAAATGCAGACCGGGTAGTCTGTCCACTACGCTTGATACTTCCCTCTTATCTTGTGATACATCAACTTCAACGGAAAACAGCATCTATGAACTCATCTTGTGTAATTTCATGCATCCCATGTGCTATCAGAGCCCTTAAACTATATCATCAATGCCGTGAATCCATATGTCTTCTCATCTCAGCCTCCCAACGCCCTCACCCCCCTTCCCACACTCCCCGTCTCAAAGACTTCGATAACGCCTAGCCCAACTGCCTCCCCCAGCACCCACGTCCACTCAACTCCCCGGAATTCTTTCCATCTTGTTCCATATAGGCCGCCACCCTCGAACCGCTCTTTCAGCCAACTCTCCGGCCCCTCGCCCCAGCGCGTCCGTCTTAAGGCTTCCCGCACCCAATCCACAGTAGCCGAGGCCAGCTTCAGATGTCGGCCATGCCCCGGCACTGCAATGCGAAGACCGGAAGACGTATGGGATGAGTGTGTGAGCGTTGGGGCACCACCACCGCCGCCGGCAAGGAGGATCGCATTTTGGCCTCCTACAGCGGAGACGGTACCAGAGGCGAAGCGTGAGACGTGATGAATCGATGTCAGCGTCGTCCTGTCTTCGGGACGAATATCAAGAGTGGTCTCTGGTACTGAAGGTGTAGAGCTTGTGAGAAAGCCTGCCCTGACGAGCTCATCGGCTTGTTTACTATCCAGAGCGCCTTTGAACAGTATTTGCGTAGTTGGGTTTTCCTTCAGAAAGATCCTGAACTTTTCCCTTGCTTCATCACTCAATGATGCTTTGCGTAGCATGTCCTCATAATCGGACATCTCTATAAGGGCTTCTCCGCCACCACCCCGCCTCTCAACCCTTACTCTTCGCACCACGCCCTTTGCCGTCAACTCTGCCAGTTCCCGCTCTACTTTTCCCGGCGAACGCAAGACGACATTGAGGTGGCCAGATGTGACGAGAGGTGCCGTAGTAGCGCGATAGTTGAGCAACTCGGTTGTCCGTGTTGAGTTGAAGCCTGTTGAAGGTACGGAGCTGAACATGCAAGCGCGGATGTAGCGCATGGCTTGAACCACATCACGGAGGGTTAGATCTTCTTCTAAGACCTTTGAGAGTCCCAGATCATCGAGCTTGTCTTGGAAGAGGTCTTCGTCTTTGTCCTTCGTCCTGCGCGCTGGTCGGCGTGGCGTTAAGTTTGCGCATTTGCGAGACGGGGGCGAGGATTTTAAGGGCTTGGTTATCCGGCCTGACTTTCCAAGTATAGATCTGATAGTTTGCGGCATATTGAATAATGAAGGAATCAGTTAAGAAACACTACCGTATGGAATATAGGATGTGATAGTGAGTGTTTGATGAGGGTTGTTAAATGCCTTGAGACCTGGTGGCAAACCGGTGGAGAAATCGAACTTTGATTGACGTTGGCTTTCAAATCGCAATTAAAAGAATTTGCAACTAAAGTCATAAAATCATGAAACCATTTCTCGGATGCGAACAAGAAAGAATCACAACGGCAGTGCGAAAAGACGATGGAGGTTTCAAGATGCAGCTCAACGATTCATGCCTATCCAGCTATTGGATAAAACTACTCTGAATGGCCTCATACTGCTGACTAAACCCATGATGGTGCACATCATGCTCTACACTTCTGCAATGTCGGAGCTTTCAACACAAGTCATAAGAATAATCCAACAGCTATTAATTAGTAAAGATTATGGGGCCAGTCTCTGACCTAACCTGCTGTCGTTAAAATATATGAAGTAATAGCACTCATTCTCTCACTCGTGAGCTTCAACGATATCTTCAGCAGCTCTCTTCCAACTTCCGGCTCCTTTTTCTGAATTCTGGCCCATTGGTCCTTATCCATCAGCCAAACCACACAGTCTCGCTCCACGACCGCCGTTGCAGTTCGATCCGTCTCAGAGAAGAAAGGAAGCTCCCCGAGGGTCGTTCCGGCGACGATACTTTCACACAGCCAACCTTGCGGAAGATCATATTCAGCGCGGACGATGCCACGCTCAACAAGATAGAATCCGTTGGCTTGTTCTCCACGCCGGAAGAGGACGGTACCAGCAGGGATCTCGCGCCGTGAGAAGTAAGAGGTCGCTGGGAACCAAAAATCCTCGTTCTTGTCGCTTAATCCCTGGAATATTTGGAGCATGAGGCGGAGAGGCTCCTTAAAACTCTGCCATTTCTTCGGACGCTGTACCTCAACACTGCTAAGAGCATCGTGGGCGGCCTCGGCAAGGTGCTTGCGGCGTGGCGAGTTGAAAGGAGGGTCGAATGAGGATAGACCTGACGCCTTATTTGAGGGCACATCCAGGTTCTGCGTGTTCTGTGTCGATACACGCCTCAAAGAGTTCAGTTCCTCCTGTCTGGCGTAGAGGGTCTTGAGGAGCTCATTCTCGCAGCTCTCGAGAGCAGAGTTGAGGTTGGGTAACATCATGACTTCGATGCCATCATTTCCAAGTCCGACCGCCCTGAGGTTACGGCCAAGCTGAGTCTCGGAATCAACACCACTCAAGACAAGAACGACGTCCTTATTGTCGAGTAAGCGGCTGATGGTGTTGAAAGCCTCACCTGCAGAATAGTCGAGTCCAGTAACATTCCACATATCCAAGATCAGGAACTTGATGGGCTGCTTGGTAAATGCACTATCCTCTAAGAGGCCTCGAATCTTCTCTTCCACGCTGACGATGGTTCCAAAGAAGAGATACCCCGTGAGCTTGACGATATAGATTTGTCGACCCACCTCGTGCAAGTAACGGTGCTGCGAAGGGTTGCGCCGTACGGTAGACGTAACAATGTCTCCAGAGTAATTTCCACGAATGGCGGACACACGCGAGGTCTGTAAAACCAGTGAAACAAAGGCTAGCAAGATGCCAACTCCAATACCAACAACAAAGTCGTGAATACCCATGACAAGAACAATTACAACAACAGTAAGGTACTCAGCCAGTTTGAGCTTCTTTCGAGGAAGCCATAATGCTTCAAGTAGTAGCTCGAAGCCGAGATCGTAGATCAGGGTGCCTACCATCATGACTGGGATGAACCCAATCAGCGACGGACCAATAACCATGACACCAAACGTGGCTGCGGCCAACATATAACCTGCCATGCGGCTGTTACCACCGGAACGCATAAAGAAAACGGTATTGGCGTAGACGAGATAGTTTTGGATGCTGCCAAAACAGCCGGATAAGAAGTTCGAATACCCATGAAGTCTCAACTCCTTGTCAAGATCAGCATGATCCTCTCCACAGTTAAGAGCCAGGGCAGGGACGTTGATTGGAACATGCAGAATGCCGAAGAAAGTCAAGGCAAGCATAGCAGGAACACATTCTATGACAGCATCCCACCGTACAAGTTTGAACTCTGAGCAGATGGTTAGTATGATATATATGAGAGGAACGAATATTAAGGACTCACTGTAAAGGGTGTAGAAATACCACCAAGGCTCACCAGAAGGAGGTCCTTCAAAGATCCAGCCATGATCGCGCAGTCTGTCGATGTCCAGTCCATCAAGCGCAAGTACAAAGAAGTAGAAAACCAAAGGGATCGCTAGAATAAACAACGGAAGGAAGAACTTTGACGTGATTTTGGCCTGGCCATAGAAAAGAATAATGGCGAGAACTAGGGGAACTACCCATAGGGGTACTGTGGCCGGGTCTGAGAGCTGCTTGAGAGTATCAAGGTTATACTGCAGACTGCCATCGAGTCGAGCAGAAACCTCAAAGCCCGTTGCAATCAAGAACCAACCAACTCCGCCAATACAGCCGATTAGGATGTGCCTGGGGATGAAGCCCACCATGTAACCAACTTTGAATCGGCCCATGAGATAGAAGACGAGTCCCGTAATCATTGCACTGAGAGAGAATGACACAATTGTAGTGGCGATCACGGCATCGGGGTTATCTTCCCCAACAACTTCCGTAATTTTGGCGGCCATGTTGTGAAAGAAAGGGACTACCTCAATCTGGTGTGTGTTAGCAAGGACTGATTGACGAAGAAGCGAGATAACTGACCAGCTCGGAACCAACAGCACCCTTGAATATACTGCCAGATGAGAATGTGATCTGTGACACAATGGTGCTAACATAAAAGACGGAGATTCCAGCAGATCCAAGGTGAGAGAAGATTGGTTTCCCCAAGGGGAAGAGAATCATGCCTATATCTGTTAGATATCGCATATAATATTGATAGTAAAAAAACATACCATAGGATAGAGCATCCAAAATGTTGAGCAGTAGGCCAACTGCAACAGCAGGTAGACACGAAACTGGTGTAAGCACAGCGTTATTCCAAAGCGCATGACGATCCCATTTCTTGGGGTTAATAGCAACCGCAACTCGCTCTTCCATCTTGTGGCCGACTTCTATGAGACCGCTCAGCCATGAATGCTTTGTCTTAGACTTCTGTCCTTCGAGATCCGAATAGGACTGTCGGCCATTTGATGATATCCGCGTGAGTAGAGGTGTCTGCTCTGTCGCATCTTCTGTAGGATGGCTAACCCGCCGTTGTTCGACTTGTTCGACTTGTTCTCGATGGTCGTCGCCATTATCTTGGCCATCTTCGACTTGGGGGTAATCTTGCACGATCGACTGGGGCGGCGATCGCTTGAGAAGGTTCGCTAGAACCGACGGCCCAGCATCCTCGTTTTCATCGTCGTGACCATCCGGTGACGGCGGCTCGGAGACTTCGATGATTGTCTTGGAGGAGCGAGTATTGTCAACAATGGACGTGTCGTCGGTAACCTCGGAATCGATTGAATCCTGATACGAAACCCTCGCTCGCTGAAGGATGGCGGAATTCTGTTGTGTTTGGGGATCGGAGAGCAGGTAAGTCGCAAGCTCTGCAGTATCCTGGCGGACGGATCGAGCGTTCTGGATACTATCAATCGGTGCTGTTGAAACTGAATCAGCTTGAAGTTTTAACAAGTTAAATCTGGGGCGCAACCCACCCAAGTCTCGCACAGAACCATGGATAAAAGACCTGATGGGCTCTCGGTGACCGGCAGCAGAGCTAATCGAGGCTGGTCTTGCGCCAGCGATTGGGAGCTGCGAACTATGACCATGCCGGGGAGGAGAAGCCAGGGACTCGTCGCGTTGCAATTGAGGCTGCTCGTTGTCGCGCTGTGAAGCGGTACTCAAGGCTCTCCTCCTCCAAGGAGAAAAGTTAAGCGGCGACGACATTGGATCGAATGGATTGCCGCAAGGGCACCTGTCAGTGCGGGATGCAGCACGTTCTAGGGATGTCGCATGAGCAACAAGTTCGCAGCTTTCTCTTTTTTTTCCTTCTCTTTCTCTTCTAGAATCAAAAAAGAGGGAGGCTTGAAACAAAAAGGAACGAAAATAAAAGCATTCCAATGCAAAGTCCTCACAATGAAGCGAAATGGCGAGGAATTCGTGGGGAATGGAGTGACGAATGTCAACTCAACATGAGTGACCAGGGACGATCAAAACGAGGTGGGCCGTCTCATAACACTATCAAACTTAGGTTCAGCGCCTGCATAAACATTTGCGACCGGTGTTAAGTTATTATTAAAGACAGCACAAATACACCAAGGATTTTTATAGTTTTATTTGACAAACTACTCACATATGCTATTACAATTGACGCCTTCAACACGCCTCCCTCGAGCAATTGACAACATTGATAGCGAATGCGAAGCACATACCCAAACTAGAAAGAGTCTTTCAGATCTTGAAGGAATCCTTGTCATGGGAACCGGATATGAACACCGGATCGCCTGCAGCCTTTTTTCTTTTTTTCTCTTCACTCGCATGGGCTTGAGTGAGACCCGCTAAGACCGACCGAGATTCCACTAACAACCGCCACGGCTTAAAAACATGTCAAAACTTGGTTGCAACGGCCGCCGAGTCTGGCCGGACGGGCCGAGCAGGTTAGCGTAAGGGGGATGGATGTTTTTGTTCAATCGAGAAGATAAGAGCTCAAAGTTCGTTCATTAGTAGACTATTCTATGTAATAAATGCTATCCTGTTATCTGCATACATAGATAGTCAAAGGTGAGCAGAGGTTCCAGGGGTGCATCGAGATTTCCACAGATCAGTCCCTCGCTTAAAACACTCCAAGTATCAACAAGAATATCACTACCTACCTTATCTTGGGGTGACTTTGCTATTGTCTCTTCCCCTCACAGTCATAGATGCAAAATTTTGTTGTAACTCTTCGTTAATTCTTGCCTGCATCCTCTAAAATATGATATCATTCGGGGATGTTAGGTTTCCACCCCCGCAACATCTCGGGGATAACTCCGTTTCTCAAGGTTCACTATTTATGCGACGATTTGCGAGTAAAACAATCATCCCATGGCTCTAAAATATCACCCAGCTCTAAAGAACAACTCATGTGGCTTGCAGCTATGTAACATAGGTGTACTGTAGGAAGCACCTAGTCTTAAGAGGTGCATGACCATTTCCAGGATTTGCATTTAATCGTATCAGCATTCACAGAACAGGTATGATAACAGAAACAATGTGTTTGACAATTCAGCGTCAAGCTCAAAATTCACATCCTTTCTTTCACCTAAGCTTATGCAAATATCCTTGTGCAATCAGTCTCTCGACGTCTCCTTGGCGTACATAGAACTGGCTGTTCTTGGTTAATGTGATGGCCCTTGAATCATGATTAGTTCAACATCCTATACGAGAAACATGTCAGTATGCTACTCACCCATACTCCGTCTGGATTTCGCCAGCATCCTTAAGCACCCGTACATCAATGAACAAATCTCGTGGTGGCTCCAGGCTACCTGTGAGGTCGATATCTGTCCATTGGCCTTTGAAGGCCGCCAGCAGGTCGCTATATTGCCGGACGTATTCCTCCTCTTGTGGACTCAAGCTACTTGTCGAAGCATCACCTCCCGCTGCAGAAGATCCTGTAGCATCTCGCACTTGCTGGCCAGATAAATCAACCACGTCTGATCCATTCCAAACTAGCTCTTCTAGTTTGTCTGTCCGCGTTCGGTGGTATGCAAGCAAACACCGTTTGTTCCTTCGCATCGAGAGATGGTTCACCAGCAGCGTGCATGCAACGGCCTGGTCGGCGCTCGGGTCGAAAGAGCCCTGGAAAGGCTCGAGGAGTTCTGCCACATCCTTGTCGAGATCCCTCACTTCCCGTGTCACGGAGCGGACAATCTCGGTTTGGTAAGGAGGAAGATGTGTCAAGTTCTGGGTTCTTTTGGCATGTTGGACCTGCGTCGAAAGGTAAGATTTGGGTATATGCTATCGTCGAGTAGAAGAGACTGTACCAGCTTGTTGCCCAAGTCTCCGTACATGGTGCAGCTGGCCCGAATATTTGTACTTTCAAGTACCCTGCTTAGCCGTTTGCATATCCTTGACGCGAATAACCGAAGAGAGTCGAATCTGTACGAGTTTTGTAAGAATCGGGCGGTTTGACTATATTCCAGACAATGACATCTTCACTTCAGATGCAGGAAGAGATCTGACGTCGCGTTGGCCGTGGATGATTTGACCGCGACTAGTGGGCTCCATTGACGCGCTCGCCAAGTCAGCAACCTTTGTTTTATATTACCCCGCCATCATATGGCATAAAGCGATAAAATCCGATAGATGCAACTTTTATGGACTTCTACCCCTCCTCAGCAGAGTCAACACCCAGCTTGTGATGCTGGCAGGGTAATTACTCTGTGAACCCTGATGCGTTCGTTGTATTGTCCTACACAAGTATATACAGGGAGTTGTGCATTGTGTCCTTCACTTAGGGACAGAGACAATGCAAATTGTACTCATCATTTTTCTTTTTTCTTTTCATCATCTATGGTCGGTACGAAGGGGTAGGATTCATGACTTTTCCACCTTTACGTAGTTCATTCGAATGTCATAAGTTCCCATTGGTCATCAATCCTCACCGTCGTGCCTCATCATAAGCTTGACATAACTACCACGAGCTGTTTACAGCTTCTGCATGGCAGCAACGTCAGTGGACTGAACGTAATCCTCAAGCTCTTGAATCTCCTCCTCGAGGTCGGCAACGGAGATCTTCTCATCCTCGACAACAAGGTTGATCTGGAGCTTCTTGACACCGAAGCCGACGGGGACGAGCTTGGAAGCACCCCAGGTAAGACCGTCCTTCTCAATAGCACGAACAGCTTTCTCAAGAGCCGCCATGTCGGTCTCATCATCTATAAACTGTTAGCAAAAAGAACTTTTGAACTGTAAATAAAACAAATATAAAAAAAAAACTTACCCCAAGGCTTGACATCGAGGGTGACGACGGACTTGGCAATGGTCTTGGGCTTGGACTCCTTCTTCTTGCGGTACTCAGCAAGGCGCTCCTCACGGACCCTGGCGGCCTCCTCGTCCTCCTCTTCGTCGTCGCTGCCGAACAGGTCGACATCGTCGTCGTCGTCACCACCCTCAGCCTTCTCGGGGGCTTGAGCAGGGTTGATGGTCACCTCGGCGGTCTCAGGGCCGTAGGTGGTGTAGGGAGCAGTAGCGTCACCAGGAAGGGTGGCGAACTGGCTCTCGTAGCTGGCGATGTGCTTGTACCATCGAGCGGCGTGGGGGTACTTCTCAGCGTCAGGGGAGCCAGACAGAGCCTTGAAGGTAGCGACATCAGCCTGAGAGGCCGATTGGCTAAAGACGCATGTTAGCGACACGTCTTGACTAGGTAGTTGAAAAGTAAAATCGTGTGTTGGAGAAACGACTCAGAGGTGCACATGTGCTTGTTGCTTCGTCAAACGGCGGGTCTTGAGTCCGCCTCCGAAACACGGACCAATTTATCTCATCATAGAGGTTTTGAAGGAAGGGGCGGGCAAGCTTTGCAAAGAAGATTCAGACATACCCAGTGATGTAAGAGCGGGTGCTCAACCAGTTGTTGAGCACTGAGTTCAACTGTCAGTGTCCATGGCGCGGAAACGAGAGGCGCAAGAAAAATAGCAAGCCAGGGACATACCGGAAGCTCCAGCATCGGTAAGGAGGTCGGTGAAGCCCATTTTGAAGGATATGAAGAGTTAGATCGGAAGGAAGAGAAAAGTCGGGTATTTGTAGAGCTGGGAGAGATGCGAGAAAGAAATTGGGTTGTCTGGTCGATGTCCAAGGTGGGGTTTATGAGATTTTTCACCCAATTTGCTTTTGAATGGGTCGCCCTGCTAACAGAGGGGCGGAAAGGTATCGGATAAATTAGCCCCGTCAGCCGTCCCCCAGCGTCACGAGCTAGGTACCTCTAAGGTGGGGCCTGAGCTCCATAGAACTGCCAGCAGTCAACCACGGGTCTTTGACGACGTAAGAGCTTCTGCAGCCTTGTCATCGAGAGCCATCGAGCTTGAGCTTTACACATTCATCTTTCTATCATCACCTGCGATTACCTCACAATCATTTATTTCTCCACAACTCGGCGACTTCTGAACATGCCAATCTCACCAATTATCACATTCAAAGCCGGCCAGTGCGAGGTTGATGTATGACTTATCCACGTTCGAGATCACAGTCGCATACGCTAACTTGCCTCACCTCCAGACCTTGTCTAGGCCGTACAAGGTGACGCCGCAGCCCGAGCCGGGCTACATCTACCTTTACTCTGAAGATGGTAAGCTGAATTTCTGCTGAAACTTGTATTGATGCATAGCTAATGGTGGAGTAGATCTCGTGCATTTCTGCTGGCGCAAGCGGAACGAGTCGCTTGATTCGCCCGAGCTCGACCTGATCATGGTTCCTACCGACGGCAGCTTCACTCCTTACGAATACACTTCGGCGCCTACTTCTAAGACAAATGGGCGCATCTTCGTCCTGAAGTTCTCCTCCTCATCTCAGCGCTACCTCTTCTGGTTACAGTCGAAGTCCCAGAGCCGAAACGGAGACCAAGCCTACTACAGCCCTCGTGATCGCAAGATTGGTGACATCGTCCACCGACTTCTACAGGGCGAGGAGGTGGATGTGACCGCAGAGCTCTCTGCTGTCCGGAACAACGATGACCGACCTGACGAGGACGAGACCATGGAGGACGTCGAGGGTCAGCGTGGTCCCCATGACCACCGAGGAAGCGGCAGTGGGGGTGCAGGACCCGACGCTACGGGAGGAGATATTCGAGAGGAGGGTGAGGGCTCGCGAGAGGGTGGAGCTGACGGTGCTAGAGCGTAGGTTATTCCCTTTGCATGGCTAAACAGGTTGGCGTGCACGCGCGCGGTGGACTTTGCCACAGGATCTGAGACAGCGGGTCAAACTGTGTAAAACTAGCTTTCTTCACTTTGAAAGGAGAATTGGGAACTAGTGTCCTGGCGCTGGATCTGTGGCTTGACTTTGAACCGTGACAGCGCTGACGTGGTTTCAGGGCCTCTTCGTCAGCCCCTGATGCTGATGCTGCCGCTGCTGTGAGAAACTTTCTGGACTCTCTCCGAGGCCAGTCGGGACTTTCTGGTGGACAGCAACAACAGAGCGCTGATAAGGCGTACCCGTACCTCAACCATCTCCTTCCAACATCAATCACAGTACCCATGATCGATTCAGCCCCTGAAGATTATGCCGATACGTTGATCAGCTACCTCCCGCCCACCGTGGTTGTCCTTGCAAGTGGTTCAGCAGACGTTGTCGATGGGAAATCAGACCCTCCAGCATCGGCTGTGGAAGCTGCCAAAGCCTCCCTTTCGCTCGAAGATAAGCGAACATTGCTAAAGAAGGTCCTGCGAAGCCCCCAGTTCAACCAAGCTCTAGCTAGTCTTACCATGGCCATCCGTGATGGAGGTTTGCCAAGCATTGCAGATGCTCTTGGAGTTAACGTGCAGGATGGCGGATACCTAAGGGGAAGTGGCATGCCTATGGGTGAAGGTCAGGCTGTTGAGGCCTTTGTGAATGGCGTCAAGAAGACAATTCAGGAGGAGAAGAAGTGAATGAGCTGGATGCATGTTCCTGGAGCATATTTCATGTGCCACCAGTTGGCTAACGTTTACGATGTCCTTATAATGGTTGAGACTTAGACAACATTTGGTGTTAGGATGTTGAGGGCTAGAACCATTTCGCTCTCGAACTCTTAATCTAGTCGTGATAAGCTAAAACAGGCTCGTCCTTTTCAAGCCCCCGTGATATATGTAAGCGTTTATCAGCATGTCTATTCACTATGAAGCAATCGTGAAAACCATATAACTACCTTATCAAGAGCCTGGCTCATATGGGGCACCTCAGTGTTGGGCGTAGAGTGGGGCCGGGTGTTTTGGATCGCCCCCCACGACGGAACGGATACTGACGTACAGTACAGCGTCTGGGCTAACCTAGTACTAACTCGAGTTATCATCTCCAATTCCTCAGATCGCGCCCATCAACCTAATCCAGACTCAGCATCTTTCGGCGCTTATTCGTTGTCGCGATGGATATCTCGTTCCCTACGGACCCTCGCGAGTTCGACAGCGATGATCGCATATCGTTTTCAAAGCTCGATAACAGGTTTATCGCGGTTCATGATGATGGCAGCGAGTACGAGTTTGACGCCGATTCCAAGCAATGGATTCTCGCCGACGATGAACCATTGGAACCGCCACCTACTATTGAGCACGACGACTTTGCAGAGTTTGCTTCTCAAAGTGCTGTAGATGGTGACTCCAAGAAGCGCAAGAATGGGTCAGGCCATGATTCTGAAGTAAGCAACTCTGTCCAGAATGCTTCTATCTTAACACACGTGTGGTCATGGGCTCAGTATGCTAATTATTCGAACAGACCCCCGAGGCCACCAAATTCTCGCGACCAAATAAGAAGCAAAAGGCGCCTCCACAGCCAAAGAAAAACACCGCCGTCTATGTCACCGGTCTCCCCGCCGATACCACCGTCGACGAAGTTCACCAGCTTTTCTCCCGGAAAGCCGGCGTCATTGCTGAGGAAATTGACAGTGGCGCACCGCGTATTAAACTTTACAATGATTCGGAGGGCAACTTCAAGGGCGATGCTCTGGTCGTCTTCTTCAAACCGCAGAGTGTCGAGATGGCCATTATACTCCTTGACGACACAGACTTCAGAGTCACTGCTAGCGGCACACGCGAAGCACGTATACGGGTTCAAGCCGCAGACTCGAGCTACAAAAAGGTTAAATACGACCAAGAAGGTGGTGCTGATGGTGAAAAGGGTGGCGGAGCAGAGAAGAAGCCACAAAACAATAACCGCGACAGGCAAAAGATCATCAAAAAGACTCAAAAGTTGGATGCGAAGTTAGCCGACTGGGATGACGATTTGCCGTATCCAGGACAGCTAGAGGCACCAACCAAGTGGGATAAGCTGGTAATTCTACGACACATGTTTACGCTGGAAGAGCTCGAGGAGGATCCAGCTGCTCTCTTGGAGATCAAGGAGGATATTCGAGAAGAGTGCGCCAAGTTGGGAACAGTGACAAATGTCGTTTTGTTCGACCAAGAGTCTGAAGGTATCGTCTCAGTCAAGTTCAAGGACGCGGAATCAGCCCTGGCGTGTATCAACCTTATGCATGGGCGAAGCTTTGATGGCCGGACAGTGGAGGCTTTTCTCGCGACCGGAAAGGAGAAATTTAAAAAGTCCGAGGATAAGGAGAACCAAGAGGACTCGGACTAGCATGAGTAGGATCGCTCGATGACTTTTTGAGGAAGAACATTAATTAGAATGTAAGATACCCAGAACCCCAAGGATAGAACAGACATCCTGAACCGTAATTTACGGCTTAGCATACTAGCATTTTTCAAGTTATTCCCTCTCCATCTACCTAACATTCTAAATTCAGATCGTTTTTGGGTAAATACCCATCTCGAGTTCTTCAGCAACAGTATACCATATAGCAGCCTCGATGATACTGCAGGTAACCTGTAACTCTTGGTCATCTAATTTCAAAGAGATTAGTCAAAGTTTACATCTGAATGTATGTCCGTTGCCTGAAAGCAAATCTCACCTCGTGGGGCGTATATCATGACAAAGTCAGGGGAAACTGGGCTCTTGAGAAACCGGCTTCTCCAGGCTAGAGGGTGCCTTTGACCCCAGCCCTTTTCTAACACCTCTTTTATGTCTTCAGGATGCAGACACATGTGCATGGAGTGGTCTGAGTCGTGAACATGGCAAATCTCTCCCTGGCAGCTTGTCTGCACTGGATGTCTAGCAAATAACGCCAGGCCGTGCTTCTCAATGCATGACTTCTCAGTGCCGAATTTTTGGGGGTTACGGTTTGCTAGTTTCGCCATGGATCGACGGAGAGCTCGGTAGCATCCCCGGGAACCATGCTGGTCAAGTTGTCTCTGGGGCGCAATGCCTGCGACGACAGGTCGTGGTCCTGCGCGATATGGGAGGCGTTGGCGGCGGAGAATGCCGGATGTTGGGAGACGCGTGGGATCAGATGCTGGCGCAACAAAAGGGTCTCTGAGAGACCACAGACGAAGCCATGATATACGCAGATACCCACTGAAGGTTGAAGGTGTGCCACCAGGGCCTAGGTTGAGAAAGTTCTGGTAGTCGTTTTGAACGAGCAGGACTATGGGAATGAAAGCAATGAGAACCTCGGCATGGTATGGCTCGAGGAAGTGGATGAGTAGAACTAGTGCCAGACAGGATATAAAGATGGTTTTGCCGTCAAGCGTCACAGAGATGGGCTGTTGTTGGAGAACGTATGAGATCTTGAGGTTTTCTAGTTCAGCCTCTCCCTGGAGATCAGGAGGAGGGGAAGCAAGTGTTTCCGCTGAGGTAATGGCGGTGGAAGACATTCTAGAAGACGACAATAACGTCTTCTCTGTCGTTGAAAGGCGTGATGGGTGTGCTTGAACAAGATGGTGACCACAATGCCGCTTGTAAACTGTGATTTGGATATGGGATAGTGGGGATATCGAGATGCTATGTAAGTGTGATGTGATATTGATGCTAGTAATCCTTCTTTAACTTGTAGAACTAGGGTAGGCAACGACCAATCCCTTCAGGAGAGAGATGGAAGATGAGGCGGTTCAGCCAAGTTTTAATACTTTTCGTGGAAGCTAACAAAATCTTACCATGAGAGGGAAACCAGGAACTGGAGACGGTGAGGAGGGAGACAAGAGGGGATCGTCATATGATGCTCAGCAGCATCCAACCAGATCAAGCCCCTACAAGCCCGACGCACGCACACATTGACAACTGTCTGCAAGACGGGCTGAAAATGGTGGTGAGCTTCGATTTAAACGGTTCTGTTTGGCTGGTAGATGACTATTGATATGCTGCGGCCCAGCCGGCGCGGGGCATGACGATGCATTCAAGCTACATAAACTCGTGGCTTTGGGCGCTGGAACGAACAAGGAGCCCATTACTGTCATTAAGCGGCGGCACATTTTACCACAAGTCAACAGAGGAAAAAGGCTAAGGGACGAAAACCCTCCTAGTGGGATGTAAGTACTACGACAGACGGCATGGGTTGAGTTGATCAATGGCCAAGTTACCCTGAACAGGCACGACATGATGGTGGTCAGCATGTAATCTAAACGCCATATGATAAGGAGTTTATCCAGTTCATATGAAAGATGACAACTGAGGTCAAATGTCATAGCCAGGTTGATTACTTGGGGTTTTAAAGGTTATCCATTTTGCAGACTTTGAATGCTTGATGTTATTTACCTGTCACGTCTTTGCTAACAACCCATGTCTCATAGGTATCTTATAGAAATCTGATTTCAAAACGAATTCGGGTACTCGCTCGGAACTCGCGGTATCCTACCAAGCTGCAGTATCAAGGACTCCAACAATAAGCGCTTGGTGCTGATCTTCAACGGCTAACACCATCCATGCCTGCTAATTGGACATGGCATAAGCCATGTCGATAGCTCTGACGTCGCACTCGAGCCTAAAGCTCATCGTTGCCCGGTAAACCACCGGATCCGTAACAAAACAAACCAGCGCATGAGCCCCAGCCATGGATTGACCGCACTTTAGCTAAGAGCATTTGAGCAGTAGCGGAACGATATCTTTTCGGTTCTTTCTATATACTACTCTTCATAATATTCCCAGCAGAGGTGTGCTTGGGTTCTTTTGTGATTTCCTGATATTGCCATCAAGTGAACGTGATCACGACGATCCAAGCTATTAGTGCCTAGTATACAGACATTGAGAAGCTGCCCAACCTGGGCAAAGTGGTTTCTACCCACAGGTAAGCTCTGAGACCTAGAATTCCTATCATTTCTGCTGACGTTACTTTTCAAGATATATAAACACCTACCTGCTATCATGGGTTTACTACCAAATCCCCTGCGGCCGCGCGAGCCGAAACTCCCACTCTACCAAAAGGTCGACTCCCCAAGCAAAGAGCGATACTCTGACGATGACTATTCATCCGACGAAGAAGATGATTACGATGACGAGCCATATTCCCCCGGCAGCTCCACACCGGGATCTTCAAGACACACATCTGGATCTGCCTCTGGTGGACTTTTGATGCTCCCCAAACACAGAAAGAAGCCTCTTCCTCTGAGGCGGAGAATGGCCAAATTCTACCCCTATCGCATGCCGAACAAGGTCACACAGTACTTGTTCTGTACGGTGATAACCTTCATCATCGTCATGATTCTGAGTCTCGTACGGGCTAGCCAAGTCGAGAACTGGAAGGTCGCCAATGGCAAGGTCGACAATCGACCGCCACCACCACCGCCTGCTTGGGAGAAGTTTCACTTTTTGGAGAGGTACTATGGTGGACTCAAGAATCTGGTTACTTTGGAGGATCTCAAGCCTGAGTGGCCCTATGTTAAGGATGAGCCTCAAATGCTAGGAGAAGGCAACGACTGGAGCAAGCAAAACGAGATCAAGAGCGGCAAAGACAACGACCGAGATAGTGACGAGACGGACAAGGCCGCCACCGAGGAGATCGAGGCTGAGGCCCAAGGCACCGGCGCATCTAAGAAGGAGACTAGGGACGAATCCAAGTCCCAAGACGATGTCAAGGAAGATGCCGCGGAAAAGAAAGAGGAGAAGCCAAAGGACGACTCCAAGGCGGCCAAAAAGAAATTGCCCAAGAGCCATGCCTGGGACAACTACGCCAACAAAACTGAAGAGACAGGCATTCAGGAATGTTTTCTTGACGTTGACGGCACAGTTCGAGTACCACAGCTACGCTATTACAACGGCCGCCCCCAAGGATTCCCTGAACATGCTATTGGATCCTACGAGGTCCTGAATCTACCTGAAGACATCTGCTTCGATCGCTATGGTCGCTACGGTCCATATGGTTTTGGTTATTCTTCAAGGAACGGTGGACTCAGCGTCGGCGAGCATGGCCAGAAGGAGGGCTCGGATGCTGTCTGGGAAAAGACACCTCGTGTTGACTACCGACAAGTTGACTGGGCTGATGTTCAACGACGCTGCTTCAAGGTTAATCAGGCTCGATTCAAGGAGCTGCCTTCAAAAACCCAGACGCCTCATGGCTTTTACGCTCACGAGCCAAAGCCCAAGGCATCGCCTAGTTCCGCTCTTGAACCCCGTGGTGTTGATGAGGATAAGCCTCAGGACGAAAAGGAGACTGCTACCACAAAGGTCGACGCTGCTAAGGCAGGGAAACCAAAGGCGGAAAAGACGCAGGCTGAGCAGCCTGACTCCGAGGAAGCAAAGTCGCAGGTATCCAAGGCTGAGTCCAAGACTGAAACCTCAAAGGCTGAGCCAACCAAAGCTGAGAAGTCCAAGACAGACGAGTCTAAGGATACTGATGATGATGATGATGATGATGAGGAGGAGGAGGAGGAGGAGGAGGAAGTCAATCCCGAGAAACCTAAACCCGAGTCACCCAAGGCCCTTGAGACCAAGATGTCACGAACTGCGGTTGTCGTTCGCTGCTGGGATGAGTATCACTGGCGCGAGGAAGATATTGTCAATCTTCGGTCTCTCATCACTGAGCTTGCTATCACATCTGGTGGCCGCTACGACATCCATCTGCTGGTCCAGGTCAAGAATGAGGCCGCCCACCCCGTGTGGGCTGATGAAGGAATATACTATGAGCGAATTGAGGAGTCCATTCCCGAGGAGTTTAGAGGCTTGGTAACACTATGGTCCGAGACGCAGATGTTATCTCTCTACCAGGGCATTTACGACCACTTCACTCGAGGTCCTGATTTGCCTGTTCACGGCGTATACCGTGGTCTGTCGATGGCTATGCAATACTTTGCCCACAAGCACCCAGAGTATGACTACTTCTGGCAATGGGAGATGGACGTGCGTTACACTGGCCACTACTACGACCTCTTCAGCAAGCTTGAGAACTGGTCCAAGGCGCAGCCTCGAAAGGGTCTATGGGAGCGAAACTCGCGCTTCTACTTCCCCAGCATTCACGGCACCTGGGAGGACTTTTCCCAGATGGCTCGTGTTCAGAGTCAGATGGGTGTTGTAAGCGCTGACAACATCTGGAAGGGCGTTCCTGGGCTTGACGGCAAATCTCCTGATGCCGACACCAAGGGCGACCGTACTGTATGGGGTCCTCTGCGTCCCAAGGATGATGATGACTGGTTTGAGCCTGGCAATGACCCTGTTGCCCCTACTTCTTATGAGAAGGATCACTACCAATGGGGAGTTGGTGAAGAAGCTGATTACATCGCGCTGAACCCAATCTTCAACCCTGACGGCACTACCTGGGGTCTCAAGGAGGATATCACAGGCTACAACCGTACTGACGGATTACCGCCACGCCGTGCCAATATCATCACCACTTCGCGCATGTCTCGTCGACTGTTGACAACCATGCACAAGATGACAGCTTTCAAGAAGCAATTCGCCTTCCCTGAGATGTGGCCTGCTACCGTTGCTCTGCAGCACGGGTACAAGGCTGTCTCAGTGCCTCACCCTGTCTACGTCGACCGTGCCTGGCCCACGGCCTATATGGCTCAGGTGTTCAACAACGGCCGTGACGGCGCAAGCGGTGGCTCTCGCACTAGCATCTTTGGTGACCGTGAGCACAATATGCACGGACTCTCTTGGTTCTACAACTCGGGCTTTGCACCCAACGTATACCGACGATGGTTGGGTCTACGGGTCAACAATGACGGAGGCGAGGAGTTTGAGGGTACCGAGGATCAAAGCAAGAAGGGCAAAGGGGTCAGTAACATGCGTGGCGGCGAGGGCAGGATGTGTCTGCCCCCAATGCTGCTGCATCCTGTCAAAGACGTCGAGTTGCCTGTTGAAGCCCCTGAAGCAGATGCGGAGGAGGGCAAGGCTCCTCAGTCTGACCCTGGAGCGTAGGACATTCGTTTTCTGCTTTTGTCTATGAGAATGCAGGGTGACATGGTTAGGCGTTGAGGTTATGCTTTTCAGGGATATATGCTATGGGTTCATGTCTTGCCATGTGAAGCAATGAAATATGTCATGGGGATGATAATGACCTGGATGATGATTCAAGCTCTCGGGCAATGTAGTATACAACAGCACGTTTTTGATATTTGGGTTTAGACAGGATTAAGTTGAATAATGAACATGGCTCTCTTTTACAACCTGTGCTATAACGGCAGTATTCGGAATGCAGAGAGAGCAACATTCGGCCCAAAGACCGAAAGAAAAGAATGTTTAGTTCTTTATCAACGTAAATTGTTTTATACACGGTCACTATTATCACATTTGAGCACATTCCCAACTGCTCTTTTCATGATCAAGGCACTCCAATTCCAAGGCTGTCCCAATTTGTTGCGCCGTTGTGTTCCTCGCCTTTGCGATTTATCAAACAAACAGTACACTGTTGAGCATTCCTCCACAGCCAGCCAGCCAGCCAGCCTTTTATCATGTCGTCACATATTAAAATCTTCTCAAACAACGCGCTTGACCTCGAAGAAGCGTCGCAGCCACCAGACCTGGAAGAGTGACTCGCCAATAACAACGCCGATGACGAACATGTTCCACCACTTGACTCGACTGTTTGTGCTCTCAGCGGTGTTTCGGTGGGTGCGCTCACGGATGACGATGTACTCTTGCTCGTCCTTAACTTGGGCGAGGAGCTCTGAGAGTTTGCGGACTGTAAATCATTGTCAGCGACTTTGGAAAATACTATATGGGCGATGGTAAGAGAGACACACTTTCACGTTCGAGGGGGTCAGCGGGCATATCAGCCTCGCTCACGTAGACGATTCCGTGAACGTTGAAGGAAACCTCCTTGGTGTTGGCGCCCCAGTTCTCGTTACCGAAGCAGTAGACGTATTTGCCATCATGCTTAGCCGTGAATGAGTAGTCACCATTGGAGATACTCTTCACATTTGACTCGTATTGGCCCGCGGGATTGGTGATCTGTTCTATAAGTCAATATCATGATTCCCTTGTCTTGTCTGCCTTTGCAAGGACACGTACCCAGAAGTCAATATCGAGGTTGCCTGCATTTCCAAACTCACGGTCGCCAACCTGGAAGGTGACAGTCATAGTATCATCCTTGTGGAGGGTCTCGTGGAAGCATTCTCGACCGTGGGCGGGCAAGACGATGTTGTGTGCAGCAACAGTTTGGAAGACGACGGCGGCCACGAGGGCCTTGGCCGCGGAGAGGAAGTACATTATCGGGGTGAAGACGGTATCGATCGATCGCTTTAGATTCAGAGGAGGATGCCTTAGTCGTATGCGATCCTACAGTATTCTTGGCGTGGTGGTCATGCGTATTCGGTCGTCTCTATTCATACGTTGGAAACCAAATCCCCTTGTTGGAGCTATCCTGTCCACTACATTACAGTACACCTTTCCGCAGCTAATTGGAGGGCCAGGGGTTTTGGTTTACTGCTGTTGCGGCTCTCTTCCGTTCAGCCACGGTTTTACCGAGCACCCAAAGTTCTTGCCAGCTTGCAGCTTTTTCTTTTCCAAATTCACAAGCCAATCCCGCGATCTCCCAGCCTAAAAGGGGGAAAGTGGATAGGTGGGGCCTTGTGTGGCTTGAGCAAGGGTTTAGCTCAGATTACCTTGGTTTAATCGTTTATCTGTCCTCGCGAAGACCTCAAAAAGGGATGATATGGCGGGACTGATTGTGCGGCGTTTAGTTTACGACCTGGTATTGAAGAGAGAGCTACGAAATAGCAGGTAGCTCACAGCCAAACTAAGCCAGTACTGAGTTCGAAGTAATTCATTAAATCAAGTCCACGTTTAGAGAGTCAGATTTCACACAGAAATTCTTTTACAAGACAAGTCTTGAACGATCATGGGAACTGGCCTCGTGGAGAAAAATTAGAGTCCCCAGGCTAGGTACCTATATGTGGCGGTGCAGTAGCATCGCCTGCCCCTCAGCTGTCCCTGTCTCTCCCCTGAACCGTGCCTCCAAGATAGGACTTGGCTCCAGTATTTTTCAGTGAGTAACCAGTAAACAGGCCCCTAACAGCGCGCTCCAGCCTCAGCCCCAGCAGGAGGCCAAGAAAAATTAAGCACCAGGCCAAAAAAGAGAGGGACATGTCTCTCACCCCTCCCTGAGCGTTTGTCTTCTCACACCGACAAGTCAAACCACACGACAGCGCCCACCCCCAATCTATCCATATCCATCCATCCATCCATCGCCTGCTCGTCGTTTTTTCTGCACCACCACTCAAAGGACCGCCCCACGATCCAGTAAGTTCAGCGTCTTTCTGTCTCTTGCTCGATTATGCTCTTGGATGTCTATTCCCGATAGTTCTGGCGATGGCCTCATCAAAAAGAAACGTCCCGTCTCACGCTGCCGCCGCCCGATGCCTCCCAATTCGCCGCCATGCTATTCCCCCCCGTTGATCCCGCCTCGTGACGGCTTGAACCAACATATGGACGTGACAGCATAGCATAGCATAGCTGGCTATAATAGGCGGTTGCGGCAGCCTGGAACGAAGGCGCCTATGAGCTTGGGGCATCGAGGATGTTGATGGAGGTGATAATGGAGAGGCGCTGATGAATGAGCTCTTGATCGCTGCCTTATTCATCATCAACTTAGGTGTCCTTTCGCAACACTTCATAAAGCCGTCACGCCTCCTCCACCATCACCAAAACATCCAGCCTCCTGTTCCTCCCTTGGCTAGCTGTCTGCCATATATATTGTCTCAGCCTGCCTTTACCTGTGCCTTTTCCCTCTTTAACTCACCTTGTCCCCTTTTACCCCTCGTCCGCAACAAAGTCCCTCGCCACGTCGCTTTTCTCGACACTCATTCAACAGCGTCGCTGACCTTTGCATCTTTCACCTTTAGGACCTTTTACTCTATACCAAGTCACACAGGCCTCGAAGCCTTAAACCGCAATCATGGGTCTCGCCTTTTCGAAGCTTTTCGACCGGCTGTGGGGGAAGAAGGAGATGCGAATTCTGATGGTCGGTCTCGATGCCGCCGGTAAAACCACCATCCTTTACAAGCTCAAGCTTGGTGAGATCGTCACCACCATTCCCACCATCGGTATGATACGCCCTCAATTTTCAAACTTACTGCGCCACCTCGCTAACATGCTTTCCTTTCTCAACCAGGCTTCAACGTCGAGACTGTAGAGTACAAGAACATTCAATTCACCGTGTGGGATGTCGGTGGTCAGGACAAGATTCGTCCTCTGTGGAGGCACTACTTTCAGAACACCCAGGGTATCATCTTCGTTGTCGACTCCAACGATCGCGACCGTATCGTTGAGGCCCGAGAGGAGCTCCAGCGCATGCTCAACGAGGACGAGCTCCGAGATGCTATCCTCCTTGTCTTTGCCAACAAGCAGGATCTTCCCGTGCGTCACAACCCCGCCTTGACACTTTCTCTCAAACATTCACCCCAACATGTCTCCATCTACCGCGGTACTTGGATGCTAACCTGATGCTACAATTAGAATGCCATGAACGCCGCCGAGATCACAGACAAGCTTGGCCTCCACAGCCTGCGACAACGCGCCTGGGTAAGTAACGGACCGCCATTCTCTGATATCAAGAGAACAAAGTCTTGTCAGACAAATCACATGCTAACCTCTTGTTTCTCTCTCAACAGTACATCCAGTCCACCTGTGCTACCTCCGGTGACGGTCTCTACGAGGGTCTCGAGTGGCTCGCCAACACCCTCCGAAAGGCGGGTCACCAGTAGAAAGATTAACGAGAAGCCTCTCTGAACAAACCCGCCTTTTCTCTCCTGCTCTGCCACATAACTCACATGGCTCTTTGTGTCGACTCGAGGTTTCGGTTGTAATTTGCAAAGTTATCGGTCAACCAATCGAAGATAAATCCTTGAACCAAAGTCGCGTCTATTCACGTTTTCTGTTAAAGCAACCTCTTTTTACGCTTTCTCCCTCTCTCAATGGTGCTTCACTGTGAGCCTCTTGGTCAACATCTGCTTGCCATCGCCAGCGTCAGCTCGCTTCCCCGAGGATCACAAAACGTACTTCCTTTTTTCTTCTTGGAGGAAAAACCGGGTGATGATGGGAGGCGTCTTATGGAGAATTCCGGGATATATGTACAGTCGTCAATCGGTTGTCGTTTGCTCTTTGAAAAGAATGCATCATCGCAGATTTTACACAGACTACTCTCGCAAACGTGGCGCACTGGTATATCTATCGTTTGTTGTTTTTCCTTCTCTTTCCCATGTTACTTTAAGGATCATGACCGTGATGAGCAACTCGAGTAACGAGGAGTATAAACGAGGCATGAATTTGGGGCCAACGCGGGATCAGGATGTTGTAGAGATTCTAACTGTTTTATTCCATTCTCACACTAAAGCTGCCATTCCTCCACTGGTGATGATGACCGAATGAGAAACGTAATTTGACACTATCGTATATTGAGATGCAACAAGGGGTGGGTGGCTTGGGATTGATATGCTTAATCATGTCTTACATGTGTATCATAACATTGAACAAGTACAAAAGGAGATCAAGTTTCGGCTTTAGAAGCTGCACAAACAGCTATTGTTAAGGCACGTTGAAGCTGAGTAGGTAGTATTGACTCGAGTGAGATTCTAAATACATTCTATGATATATAATGTTTGTTTACAATATGATACTACAATCTTTTATACAAGAATATTACACTAATTAGACATGGAACACATAAAGTCATTAGACACAAAGACAAATTCTGGTGATCAAGACATTCAAGCATCCCTAGGCTTGACCGTAATGTCCAGGCCCTCGTTGTCATCCCGGATCTTGACCTCGGCCGTCTCACCCATCTTGAGCTGACCCTTGATGATCTGATCAGCGAGACCATTGCCAATCTCATTGGTGATGAGTCGGTTCAAGGGGCGAGCGCCAAACTTGGGGTCGTAGCCGCGCTCCGCAAGCCAGTCCCTGACATTGTCGGGGACGGAGAGAATGATTCGGCGATCGTCAAGGCGCTGCTGGAGCTCCTTGAGACGGATGTCGACGATGTCACGGATGGCGCTGAGGGCGAGCCGTTTGAAAACGATGAAGGAGTCGATGCGGTTGAGGAATTCGGGTGGGTAGGCTAAGGATACAACGTCCATGACAGCCTTCCGGATGGAGGGGTCAATGTCGCCGTTAGGAGTCTCGCTGTAGGGGTGTAGATGGTTTTGGCCGACGAGGATATCAGCACCCAGATTGGATGTAAGAACAATGATTGTGTTCTTGAAATCAACCTTGTGGCCCTGGGCGTCGGTGAGGTAGCCCTCGTCAAGGACTTGAAGTAGTAGAGCAGAGATGTCTCGATGAGCCTTCTCAAACTCATCGAAGAGCAGAACCGCATAAGGCTTACGGCGGACAGCCTCGGTCAGTTGGCCCGCGTCCTCATAGCCAACGTAACCAGATGGAGCACCAATGAGCCGAGAGATGGTGTGCTTCTCCTGGAACTCTGACATATCGAAGCGAACGACTGCAGATTCTGTCGAGAAGAGGAAACCAGCTAGCTTTTTGCACAGCTCCGTCTTACCCACACCTGTAGGGCCAAGGAAGAAGAAAGAAGCCAGAGGTCGGTTCTCGCCGCTCAAGCCAGCTCGTTGCAGACGGACTGCGTTAGAGACAGCCTTGATGGCTTCATCTTGCCCCTTGACTGCTTGGCTGAGTGTGTCTTCCATGTGGACCAGCTTCTCAATGTGTCCGGAAGTGAGCTTGGACACAGGGATGCCTGTAATGCGAGAGACTACGTTGGCGATATCGTCGGGGCTGACAGAGTCGTGGATAAGAGCATCGCTAGGCTTGGCCTCTCGCGATTCTCCCTCCTCAGGCAGCTTCTGTTTGAGATCAGGGATGACACCAAATCGGAGCTCGGAGGCACGACCAAAGTTTCCTTCTCTTTGTGCCTGCTCGAGCTCGAACTTGGCCTTGTCGAGATCCTCCTGGATCTTCTTGACCGAATCAATTTCAGCGCGTTCCTTTTCCCAGCGTGAGTTAAGCTCAGAGATCTCTTCGTTCAATTGTTTGAGGTCCTTCTCTAGCTTCTCTCGACGCTCTTTACTTGCAACGTCTGATTCCTTCCGCAAACTCTCGAGCTCAATCTGAATAGTCATGATTTTGTGGTCGAGACGCATAATATCCTCGGGTTTGGATTCGTGCTGCAGCTTGAGGTGGCTGGCTGCCTCATCCATGAGGTCAATGGCCTTGTCTGGTAGGAAACGGTCGGTGATGTAGCGGTTGGATAGAGTCGCAGCAGCCACCAAGGCGCCGTCTGTGATGCGAACACCATGGTGAACCTCATACTTGTCCTTGATACCTCGGAGAATACTGATTGTGTCCTCGACACTAGGTTCACTGACGATAATGGGTTGGAATCGTCGAGCCAGGGCAACATCCTTCTCGATTTGACGGTACTCGTTGAGCGTCGTTGCACCACAGCACTGAAGCTCGCCACGTGCCAAGGCAGGCTTCAAGAGATTTGAGGCATCGATGGAGCCTTCGGCTTTTCCAAGACCAAGGAGTGTGTGCAGCTCATCGATGAACAGGATGACTTCACCTTGAGCTTGCTCCACCTCGGTCAAGACCTTCTTCAATCTCTCTTCAAAGTCTCCTCGGAATTTGGCACCGGCGATGAGTGAGCCGAGGTCAAGACTGATGACCCTCTTGTTCTTGACACTCTCCGGGACGTCACCTCGAACAATACGAAGGGCAAGACCTTCGAGAATTGCAGTCTTTCCAGTTCCCGCATTACCGATAAGAACTGGGTTGTTCTTAGTGCGTCTTGACAGAATTTGAATTGTTCGCTGAATTTCGGAGTCTCTTCCAATGACCGGATCAAGCTTGCCATCCTTGGCTCGTGCAGTCAAGTCAATACCAAACTGTTCTAAAGCAGGCTTCTCTTCCTCACCGCTCATATTCATGCGGTGAGTCCCACCGGGAGGATGTGGCCGGCCATTGGCATATGTCCTGGCAGCAAGACTTGGGATCAATCGTAGAGATGTTGGTCTCAGAGGTTGCGTTGCAAGTACTCGTGTAAGTGGTCGGATGGATTGGGTTCTAGCAATAGCAGCGATGCGCTGCGTTGATGTGATTAGTTGTTTGCGCGCCTGCATATTGGGCACTTCTGAGTAGCAAGGGATTGAAAAAAAAAAGATATTGAAGAAAAGGAGAGAGAGTAGAATCAAATGATTCTACAACCGGGGAAGCTTCCTATTATCTACTATGTAGTCGCCTCAAAGCCTAGGCCACATGCTTGTTTCATGACGCCTGGAGCATTTTCTCGTAGCTTCCAGTTCCGTCATCGGGGATCGGCCTAAGCTGATAAGATAAGAGCTCTTATCATACAATCATGTGATATTATCGGCTCTCAGGGCTTGGGGAAGGAACGGAATAGTGGAGAATTTCTCCTACATTTTGATTGGGCGTTTAGCGCCAGCAGAGGGTTCACATTTTCCCACAAACTCTAGCGGCTTCCACAAAGAATTCTAACATTTCGGGCGCACCTCATCAACACCAAGTGTCTTCCTTTCCTTCAACCACCCAACCCCAATCAACCAGCCAGGAGTCACAATGTCGGCGAAGCCCACGAGCAAGACGTTCGGAAAGTCGACCCGGGAGGTTCCCGCCTCTTCGGAGAAGGCTAAGAAGTGGTACCCCGCTGACGACGATGCCGAGAGCAAGAAGGTGAGTCTTTCGGTGATGCTTGTGCAGGCAGTTACATGATGTTTTGGCGGACGCGCGGGTAGAAGATGGAACGCGAGTTGGAAACGGTTTCAATGCATGGCAATTCCGACGCCAGCGTGAAGAGACGGCTTCAGACGACAAAGGCTTTCGAGTTTCAAGGCGACGACATCGAATACACAAATCCGCACAAAACCCGCGACAACATCGACTGGCGATCCCATCATATACATATAGCAACCGCCTGCATCTCTTCCCAGCGTCAGTCGTGCTAACTGCTGGAAATCACAGGTCCGCAAGGCTGTCCGATCTTGGGCTCCTCGCAAGTCCCTCCAGCCCGGTACTGTCCTCATCCTCCTCGCTGGCCGCTTCCGTGGCAAGCGTGTCATCCTCCTGAAGTCCCTAGACCAGGGTGTCCTCCTCGTCACCGGCCCCTTCAAGATCAACGGTGTTCCCCTGCGACGAGTCAACTCCCGATACGTCATCGCCACCTCCTACAAGGTCGACATCTCCGGCCTCGACGAGAAGAAGATTGAGGAGATCTCTCAACCCAAGTACTTCACCGCTGAGAAGGCCAAGGAGAAGGCTGGTGAGGAGGCTTTCTTCAAGCAGGGAGAGAAGCCCCAGGTACGACAGAACCAATCCTCGGGGATATTATGAATATCCCTGAAACAATTGCAAGTGGGATACAGATGACTGACATTATGGGTTACAGAAGAAGGAGGTCAACAGTAGCCGTGCCGCCGACCAGAAGGCTATCGACAAGGCTTTGATTGCCAACATCAAGAAGGTGGATATGCTGGCTTCTTACCTCTCCAGCTCTTTCAGCTTGAGGAAGGGTGACAAGCCTCACGAGATGGCCTGGTAAATGTGCAATCTTGTGCCGGGGTGATGGGAGTACCGGGGTTGCGACACAACGGGTTGTAGAACGGCGAGGGTCTCCGAAATGGGCTGGTTTGGCCAATTGCATTTGAAAGTCGACGGCATCGGTCACATTTTGGCGTCTGTAATCAGGTTTTACAGTCAAAAAACAAACGAGCATACAAAATTCTAGAGGCTTCCGGTGAGAGGCCGATGATGATGAACTTCACTCGGATGTCCCATCTCCTGGATGAAAAAAATAACTGGCGTGAGCGGTCTTGGTGATATTCCTGTCGGGACTGGTCGAAATGGACATTGTTTTATAAATGATATAAAGTTTAAATAATTGTGTGTGCCGGTCCGCTGGAATGCCAACCTCATGGAGGGGAATCTAGTTACGCCTATCATATCGCGATGGCAATTCATTCGATCTCTTCTATTCTACAGTGCCTGGTCTCTATAGTAGCCATCAGGTCTATGTTGTCGCCTGTTTTTACAAGTTGCGGTCCGCCCAACTCTCGATCATACCAACTAACGAAGCTTCGTAGTGCTTGATCGACACCTTGCCGGATTCCCCATCGAGGGAGGTGTTGGCCTGAACGAAGACCTTGCGAGGCTGCTTGTTCTTAAGGACAATATCGCGGACCTTCTTGCCCCAGAAGTCGGGATCAACGGTTGTCATGTGGACATAAAAGTCGGTGCCAGTCTTGACATCAGCAGTTGATTTATAGATGTGAAGCTTCTGAAGATACTTGGCAACAGCTGGTGGGCTAATTAGCATGATGTTTGAAGATGGGGGATTGGAAACATACCGTCTCGGCCAGCTGTGAGAATCTTGGAGCGGTCCAGCTTGATAGTCAGATCCGAGAGGTCATCCTGCTTGTAGTCAAGGTTGCAAAAGTCGTCCTCAGCTTCAAGGAAGCACTTGAGGATGGAGAAACGGGCTTGGCTGTGAGCCTGACCCCATTTCTGGCTCTTGGGATCCCACATCTCGAGAGAAGCAAGTCCAGCTCGAGCCATGGACAGGTAGGAGGCGTACAGGACATCACCGGCCTCGCCATTGATGTCCTCAGAACCGTCACCAAAACCGAAGATCTTGAGGACGGGGAACTCGCAGCTCAGGTACATAGCAACAAGCTCAGCACGGCACTCCTCATATGAGGCAGCAATGCTGCCAAAGACAGAGCCCCATGTCTGACCAGGCTTGTACCATGTTGTGATCGGTTTGTTGTCCACAGGGCTGACGGGGAGGTTCTCCTTGTCGAAGTTGAAGGTACCAGGGGATGTCTCCTGAAGTAGCTTGCCGCAACCATGACCTGGAGCGTGTAAGTAAGAATCATTTAAAAGCCGTTCGAGATTCGATATACGTACCAGTAAGCTCGTGGAGGCCAACCTGAACTTCAAAGGAAGCATCACGCTGCTTCTTGTAAACCTCAAGATCCTCATCGCGGATGAAAGGAATCTTCTCATCAGGTGCCTTGGCGCTCAGAACGTTTCCAAGCGAAACATTCTTGAAGCCCTCGGTCTGGCGAATGTCATCATAGTTGGGACTGAAGCTAGTCAGTGATTATTGCTCTCTCCTGATATGTCGGATGGGAACCTACATGTTGATACCAGCAGGAATACCAGAACCTTAAAAAAAATATTAGCATAATCCTAAAATCTCAATGTTCAGATCACCTACCAGCAAAGGTAAGAACCTCAAGAGATGTAAAATCAGGAGACAGAAACTTGTCCTTCTCAAACTCGGCGCCCCAAGGTAGCAGAGGGATAAGCATGGGCGCTTTCTCTACGAGCTCACCAAAGGCGCGAGTCCGCTCGACTGGCCACTGTCAGCATCTCTAGAATCTTCTGGTGTAAGTAAATCTTACGGTTGACCACTATCGGTTTTGTCAGTAAATGAGTATACAGGATGTTGATTTATGAGGAACTTACTTGAGGCAAAGCCTTCCCATTCTCCACGAATGCCAGCAGGGTCTCGGTAAGTTTCGATGAAACCAATGTTAGACTCAACCATAGGACCCTTGTCCTTGATCCAGTATCTTTGGCTGTTCTTGAACTCCTCCAGGGAGCCAGACTCAAAAGATTTGCTGTAGGCCTGGTGCATCTTCTTTTGGGTGTCGTTCTCTGCATTTTCGGCAGCCCCGTTGATGTAACCAGTGATGTTCTTCATCTCTTCTGCGTAGTCACCGTAGACCAATTTGATATTCTTGCCCTTAAGAGAGCCATCCTCCACAGTGAATTCGGTCTGCTTGCCAATGTCACCTCCCTCACTAGGAATATCCCTGACAGCCGAGGCAATTAGAATCTCAAAGTTGCCATCAGAGGACTTTCGGAGCCGGTTGTTCTCAGGGAGGAGACCCTTTGCCTCCATCCAATCCGAGACAGCCTTGATATCATCCTTGGTGATGTGAGGAGAGTCGGGGTAGTATGTAGTCATGTGGCCGTCGTCAGGGTAGCCAAGATGCATGATAGCGGCATTGTCAGAGCTGAAGATGCCACCCTTTGTCGCCTGCCAGAACTTGGCCGCTTCGGGAGAAGTAGAAGCTAGAGCAGCGATAGTCTTCTCCGAGCAACGGGGAATGAATTTGGAATCACCGAAGCTTTTGTAGTTGCCATTGTTGCCGAGGAACATGGCAGCATACTCCAAGAAGCGAGTAACTTCATCCTCATCCACGCCTGCCTGCTTGGCCAAGGCGTTCCAGTCACCCTTTGCAGACTTGTGAAGAGCTAGGATCAGATCAAAGATAGGCTCAGACTCTGGTGAGATCTGTCGCAAAACAATTCTGGTGCCCGCAAAGGCAGCTCTATGGTGATGTGTTAGCATTGAGTCGCACGATCCCTCCCCATAAGCACCTATGTTGCCGCTCATTCCAGATTGATCGAGCGAGTGTAACAGCTACTTATACGAGACCAGAAAGTACACCTACTTGCTAATAAAGTGAGCATAGCGCTTCTGCTTATCATCCAAAGCATCAAAGTGCTTTTCAATCTCGAGCCTAACGACCGAAGGAGGCTTGTCGGCAAGGTAGTGGACGAGCTCGTTCGAGTTCATGGCGACAGTAGAGGTTGAAAACCTGTGAAGGCTCTGGCGGTTGAAAGAGGACTTTGTAAAGTGAGGAACGTTTCGTCGAGGGGGAATAGAAGACCTCAAGGCTGCTGTTCTTAATGAAGGCAGTCTATGAAGAATAAGAGATGGTGAGATTAAGTTGGGAGAAGGCATGCCCGCTGGCTGTGACTGACGTTTTTGGGTCACGTCGGCCAATGGATCTTTGTTCCAAACGCAGCTTCCCAAACGTGTCAAGGCGGCAAACGGCAAGCAGAAGTGCGGGCAACTGATTTCCTATAGCGGTTAGTAAAGCGGTGTGTCTGTCTATCATGACACTATCCCTAGTATTGTTTACTATCAATCATGAATGTTTGGGTATCTATTGTCTGTAGGACACATTTCATACCAACTACTGTTATTAAATTAAGCAGTTTTTCCGTAGTTTTATCATTTTGTGCTTTATCGGGACAAGCATGCTGTATAACAAATCATTACTTTCGTTCAAATGAATGTCTGGTGATAAACTTCACAATATACACATGGCAACTCATCCCGTCATTAACATGAAGCGAGCGAAAGAAAGCAGCTACTTCACTGTGAAAAATAGAATTAACTCACTTATAAGATGGAAACTCTGGTATAAATCTATTTTCATGAAATAAGAGAGAGAAATGTTCAGAATTTGTCATATTCTTCAAGTCTATTACAAACTCTATACCCTAAACTTAACACTCTCAGAAAGCTGACTACAAGTCCAGGACTGATTGCTTGAACCCCTCAAGTGTTCTTCTTCAAGCTCGACTCGGTCAGCGAAATGGCCACATGGTTACTGAACAAAAGTCTTAGCATACTTCTATCAGACTTATGAGGTATACTTCGAGGTGGACCTCTTACAGATACTACTAAGGGTACATGGCACGGATGGGTGTCTTGTTACCCAAAGGTCTTGTGGATGGTAATCCTATAGTTAGAGAAATTTCTAGCTGTTGCTAGACTGGACATAGCCTTTTTTCTTTCTTTCTTTTTCTTTTCTTTTCTATTTTTCCTAGCGATGTCTGAATCCACGGTGGTATGACCTTCAACCGTCGAGTGTGAAGAGAGCCGAGGAAGACATAAGTTCCGATATCCCATACTCAACATGAGTTCTTTGAGTATCCGTTTCTTTCTGAGATAGTTTCATAGGCACCAGTCACACCCAAGTATGTTATGGCATGCGTTCGAGGCCGTCTCTGGAGTAAGTGAGATACACAACTACCGTACCTAGCCGAGTACTGACTTGGAAAACCATGCCAGGCAAGGTAGATACAAGGAGGCCCTGAGATACAAATAGAAGACACCTAGGTATCTCAGGATTTGTGATTCAAGACCTAAGAGTTATAACACTCGAACGGAACTGGGCTCTTTCGTTGACGCTAACTAAATGAAGCCAGAATTGAGCCTATCATGTGATAACACACTCAACGAGCGAGATACGGAGGCTGCGATCTCGTCATTTAATTGGTTTAAGAGTCTGTAGGTAGAGTTTGAATTATGTACGTCTAATTCATGTAAGTGGTGTTGTATTGCAAGGACGTTGCGGAGGTTTGCAAGTTAAGTCAAGCGTTAGCTGGATGTTAATCGACATCAGCCGGCATTGCCAACCGAACCAACGCTTCGGAATGGCAACCAGCCGGATGGGACGACGGGGGTGGGTAACATTGGATGGATGTGAATGGAGGTTCAAAAACAATATCCGGGGAAGTGTTATGGTTTCCCCGTCCTCGTACATACATGTAAATTGCTGTTTTTACCTCTATACCACGAGGTACTCATAATAAAACCTGCTAATGTGATGCCCTTAGCGAGCAAACAACTTGAGACGTGGTTGGTTGCCAAGGTCTGGGCGAAAGGAGTGAGAAAAACCAATTGTCTTTGTACGTAGTAGTACTGTGGCTAAGTTGGTAGTAAAATTACCTATTTAGCTTAGGTTGATGAGGGTATTCGCAGGTGTAGATAGACGTTTGCAAGGTGATTAACCTTGCATACATAACCAAACCCATGCAATCAATCCCTTTGTTTGAACTTGGTGCTCATGAATGCATACAATAGGTATGTTTTGCATTGATTGTCCCGCAGAAACGAATAGCCGTCCAGAATCTTCTGGCTGTGGGCTCTCTACTAAGACACCTAAGGTATCATGTACCTAAGTAGGTATGCTTGGATTTCATTGTCACCAGCTGACCCCTCTTCCCCCCAAACCCCCACGCTTGGTTCAACTCACTCCACACTCCACGCGACCGCTTTTCTCCTTGTGCGGAAAACGATGCTTCTTCTTGTGTTCCGCCCTCCCAAGTTGTGGGTTTCTGATTGGACTGAGGAGCAAACTCCAAAGTCATTAGGCATTTTTCACGACAATTGATCCCCAGCCTACCTACCTAGAGTTGACCGATGTTGCAGGCTGCCGTTGTGTCTGTTGGTATTGGAGACAGTTTATCCCACCATTCTGTTCTGGTTTCGCAAGACGTAATGATGATAGGGTCATTGCTAGGGCTTATGGTCCTTAAAAACAAGACAGAATATCTATCGACTTACAATTCAGCACTACATTGCGCGGTTTCAACCTTAATTATAGAGTACTGGAACGACGACTAAAGAAAAGTACCATTATGAAATGGGAGGGGAGCGTACGTTGAACTAAGATCGCGCAAAGCTCTCGAGACTTGGCCGTAGCTGTGCAGGAATACTATACTCTATTCTTCCTGCCGGTGCATTCGGACCAGCACCTCGGTACAGCAGCGATCATCGACCAAGCTCCAATGATGTCGTAGGTCGTACTCCGTACTCAGTATGGAATCTGGGGATAGGATCCAACCATGTGCCTTGCTCGAGTCGGACCGGATATCCAAGTATTGATCCGCAGTTACGAAATTCGTTACTATCTCGCCGCCTTCCTCAATATTGTCTGGATTGACCGTTGTTGATCGCGCAAGATGGCACGCGCTTCGGCGGCTAACAGTTCACACATTGGAACGGAGACTCCGTGACAGAAGATGGTTTTCCGGGGCGCATGCTATATCTACCCCCACCTTTATATACACTCCACTTAATGCAGCCCTGAGGGCGACACTCACCCTACCCAGGCGAAAGGGCATCAGTCACCCTGACTGATGGACACCCACAGTCTGGGCTGGAGTCACCCTTGAGGAAACACGAGTACGGATACATGCTATCGATTTATCCGTACAGCATAGTCTAGATGATACCTATGGAGTAAGTAGTATGAAATTTCCAAATCTTTTCATGATACAGAACGAGACATTCTAACTGAATTGTCACCTTGGAAGATGGTACTGTTTATCCGTGAGATGGAATTTTGGGGTTCATGAACCATCGTCATGGGTCTGATCCTCATCAATCTCTTTCTGTTCCCCTGACAGTTCTTAATTGAGGTCTAGAAATTCTTCTCCACGGGTCCTCAATTCCACTTCGTCCCACTGACAGAAAGACAGACAGGCACAAGGTACAAAGCACAATGGATGAGTGAGACTTATGCAAGTGGGTTCATCACGGAAAAAATGCCCGGCTTATGATGCCTTTCTTCCCTTCTAAGTAATAAGATAATAGGTACTGTACCAAATGACCTCACGCCCCTGTTGCCCGGGCTCGGGCCATACACCCCAGAGCCTCTGAATCCTGGCTTCGATTTCCAATTCTATAGGTACCTAGACCGACACCCTCCCCCACGCCACACTCTGGACAAAGTTTCGTTCCTGTTACGGCCTTCTCCCCGTTTTCCAGCCTGAATTGTAGTAGCTATGACATTTACCGTCGTCAACCTTATATAGATCTCGTGTGCTCCTCCTTCTCACATCCATATCTGCTTCACTGATATGTAACTGTCGGCCTTTCTTACTGTGCTGTGCTCTTTATTCATCGACATCGGTATATCCGCACTACGTCATTGTCATTGATTATCAACCTTAACACTCTCTATTCCTACAACAGGTGTTATAAAAGGGGCGGGCGACGCAAAGCAGCAAAACAACGTTTAGCATCTGCATAATTTCTCCGAGATCAGCTTTAGCTACTTTCGATCATCTTCCGAAATGCTTTCTTACGACTCTAAACCAATGCCCATTCAGGCTTCTACGAAACCAGCGTCCATCGCCTTGCCGCCATCCCGTCAAGCAGCCCCCACCAACTCTTCAATGACGGTAGCGCCCCCATCTCACAACTCAGCCACAGTCAATGGCCAAAACACACAGAGACATCAACACATCTGGCTGGTTACGGGCCCTGCCGGCTGTGGGAAAACGACCGTCGCTGCGCATTTGGCTCAGTCGTTGGGTATACCTTATATCGAGGGCGATTCTGTAAGCATAAACCCACTGTCTAGCCCCGTAGCTTGGAAATGTACCACTAACACTGGCCGCTTTTTTAGTTCCATCCCCTCGTCAATATTGAAAAGATGCGAAATGGCATCCCCCTGACTGATGCCGACCGATGGGATTGGCTCACCGCTCTACGAGAAGAATCTATCAACCAATTGAACGCTGGATCTAGTGGTGTTGTCCTCACTTGCTCAGCTCTCAAGCGCAAGTATAGAGACGTCATCCGAGTTGCTGGGTACTACGATCACCGCATTCACATCCACTTCGTCTTCCTTGACGCGTCTGAAGAGCTTATTCTTGAACGTGTCGCCAAGCGACAAAACCACTACATGGGTGCCAACATGGTCCACAGCCAATTCGAGACCCTCGAGCGTCCTCTGTCTGATGAAAAGGATGTTATTACCATCGACGTCAGCCGAACCATGGATGAGGTGAAGCAGGATGCTCTGGCCAATGTGTTGGACACCATGACCAAGTCCCAAGACAAGCCATAGGTGTAATGCGTTCACTTATTCTCATCTCACTGTGCGCTCGCGCATTACATTATTTGATATGGATACCTTTGCGACCTCGAACAATTACCTATCACCGCAATCGTCACGAACAATATCATACGGCATCAATTTTTTATCGAGCAGGGAGTCTCAGCGTTCTGGTTATTGCTTTATAGAACATGGAGTTTTTGGAGATTTACATGGCGTTATGTGCCTAGAGTCTGTCGCCGGTGTGTTCTACTTCGGACCGCTTTTCGGTGTGTAGAGACCGTGCGACTGGAAGACCGGTTGGCCTGGTGCAGCCACCCCCAGAATTGCAGTTGCACAATTGTACTGCATTGTGCATGCGTAGAAGGGCACGGGATGAGGCTGCTTGCTTACAAGGATCGGCGAAAGAAGGATGGAAAAAGTGCGCCATCATCTTCGGTATTGGATCTTTTACATATGAGCCGGAAACTTACACGAAACGAATGGGCGTAGCTCAAGTTTGTTTCATGAACCCAAGTGTTCCTACCAGCAGCGACAATAGTCCGTCGGTTGATTTGCTTTATATGTAAACAAGAAATTCAAAACTTATTACAATTTAACCGTCATTTGCTCGCATTATGATTTACACCCTGACAGGCCTATTTGAGACTGATGAATTGTGGCTGCTGTAAACTCAGGCATTCTCTCCGACATCAGCCTCTTTAAATCATCAGGACAACTCATCAAGGCATTTATTTTGCTGAGCTTCAGCCAGCCTCTTCACCGGCCAGGGCGTTTCTGACCGACAAGCGTACTAATGACATCTCACTTTAATAGTCCAGGGAGGCCAAATTGTCATTGGAAGCGTCTTGAGTTGGGTGTTATCATCATGCACGGTTAAACCTATACGGCAGCATAGCATACAGCTTGAGCGTTGCGTTGTGCATCACGAGGTCACCAACACAATGAAACCATGACAATAGATTCGAACAACCATGTGCGTCATGCAGATCTGGATACCTGTAACTACCTATCTTGTTTAGAGACCTCCGTCCAGCCGGCTACGGATGGATACCAAGAATGCAACGTCACGGCTCAGCAAGTCTCACCCGCCTTGCATGTATGTTATTATCATTTATCTCATTTTGCAAATAATTATTTTCTAGCTTATATACGTAGAAGCCTTTTTAACTACCTATTTCAGATGCATTACCATAAGGTCAGGCTCCTCCACTATTTGCCTTACAATCTCGGCCGCCCGAGCCATAGTAGCACCGTCAATGACTCGGTGGTCGGCGCTCCAGCTAAAGTTGGTGATTTGCTTCTTGACGATATTGTCGTTCTCATCAAACGCAGGCACCGTACGCATACGTCCAATGCCCAGAATGGCCACCTCACGCTCCACAATGACGGGACTGACATATGTGCCGCCGACGTTTCCAATGTTAGATACGGTGATGGTGCCGCCCTGGAAATCAGCTGGTGTAAGCTTGCCCTGAGAGGCCAAGGCCTGGAGCCGTAATAGCTCTGTCGCGATAGATAAAATGCTGCGGGAAGCGACGTCCTTGATTACGGGCACCACGAGACCCCCCTTTGTGTCCATGGCGATACCGATGTTATGCTGGGATCGGTGGACCAAGCATGGTTTGTTTGTTTTTGCGTCGATGTCCACCCTAGCGTTGAGCATGGGATATTGATCTAATGCCAGAGACACAGCCTTGATGATGAAAGGAAGATAGGACAGTTTGCTAGGCTGTCCCTCGCTCGAAGGGCCTTGAGCAATCACCCGGTTCAAACGCTTGCGAAGCTCCACGATATTTGAAAAGTCGACCTCGTCAGTATAGAGGAAGTGAGGAATAGTCAAGGACCGTGTCATAGTCTTGAACATTTGCAGTTGTGTGTTTGAGAGGGGCACGACCGTTTCGGATTGTACAGAAGTATCTTGAGACTTGGGTGATGCAGGAGTTGGTGTTATTTGCTGAGCACTGTCCTTTGCACCTCTCTCCTTGACAAATCTGTAGACATCCTCCTTGAGGACTCTGCCATCTTTTCCAGTGCCGTCGATATCTGCAATATCCACCTTGAGCTCTTTGGAGAGATGTCGTACAGCAGGAGTAGCGATGCTTGCACACTTGCCCTTCGCCTTTGCTGGCGTCTCGACTGGAGCTGCAGGTGACGTTTTATTTTCTGTTATCTCTGACTTGGACTCTGAAGTTGGGGGTGGAGGAACATCCTCCTTGTCAGCTTGTTGGTCGGATATGGCTTCAACATCCTCTGCCTTGGCCTCGCCTTCGATATCAATGTCGACAAAGGGCTTGCCGACCTTAGCCATCTCGCCGGCTTCGTAATGCAGCTTCTTGACCACGCCTGAGAAGCGACTTGTGATTTCTACAGAGGCCTTGTCGCTTTGGACTTCGCAGAGTGGAGAGAACTCCTCGACGTGGGCACCGGGTTCCACGAACCATTGAATGACTTCGCATTCAACAATACCTGGCTCGTGTAAGTCAAACGTGGATACATCTATCGATTGGAACTACAGGACTTACCTTCACCAATATCGGCCAGAACGACTGGCTTCACAGCCATTAACCTTCTTGATTCACTGAACCATCTGGGTGTAGAAGCTCTCGTGGAAGCTCGAGAGCCCATGGCCATGTTGCCCATGCCTTTAGCGACATGCCATTGCTTCTGCAGCACGCGAGATCCTCGTTGAAGAAACATGATTACAAGGAATTGCACCTAGAATGAGTAAGAGAATGAACAGAGACAAACGTTGCCCAAGTGATGTTCATAAGAAGGAGGAGATGGTAAATAGCAGGCCATTGCTTAAGCCGAAAGCCTGGCTTCCATCGGTCCCGTCCGTGGATAACCGCCAATCCGGGGGAATGACGGCACTGGCGGGCTCTAAGCCCGATCTGACCGCGTCCTCGGCTCTGTCAGCCCCCACATTACCGATATAGCTAGATGCCCTGTACTCCACCCCCGTCCACTGTAAACCCAATTGAATCCATGGGATTCAAGTGATTTTTAAAACGTCTCAGCTTTTTGCAGAGCCGCAACATTTAAACCCCCCAGCCATGATGGCGTCACGACGGCTCGACAAGGCTCTCTCCGGGTTCGCTCGCCGCCCTATAACATGTCTATTCTGCGAGGCACGCCGCTCATTTACTACCTCCGCTCTACGGCCGGCGAGGACTGAAAAACCTGGGTCTGGCGCCTCGTTGGATCCTCAAGCAAACATCAAAAAGCCTATCGAGGCTCCACGAAGTTATGGCAAGCGACAGGAGGGTCACTTCGTGCCAAAACCTCTTCCCAGGCCAATTGGCATGCCCTTGCCGCCCAAAGCTGGAGAAAATACGGGCATTGACAGTCGATCACTACGTCAACGTCGTGAGGACTTTGTCAACTACGACAAACACTTGCAACGGCGGAAGGAACTGTAAGAACACCACTACTAGATATATAAGTCGCGTCCTCTAACATTCCATGTCTCTAGAACAGCAAAGATATCACGGCCTTACTTCCGAGATTGGGGTAATCTACAATATCACGAGGGTAAATCCTTCATTGCGCCCCCGCGACTCTTCAAAGCCGAGTTATCCCTATTCTTCCCCAACTTCTACGGCGAGACCCTCCTCAAGACCGACAAGAACCCGCGTGATACCACTCCTCTCCTCGAAGGCAAGGCAACCGTTGTTTCCTTCTTCAGCAGCCGCTGGGCCGAGCAGCAGGCCGCAAGTTTTACCTCCAAGGAGGAAAACCCCGCGCTTCACGAAGCGTTGACACAGAACCCTGATCTCACACAGTTGGTCCACATCAACTATGAGGACAACACCGGCAAGGCGTGGCTGGTACGGTTCTTTATGGGATCGTTGCGGAAGCAATTCCCAGAGAAAGACTGGGACAAGTACTTCCTCGTGCGACGAGGTATCACTGACGACATTCGCGAATCCGTTGGTCTACTCAACAGTAAAGTCGGGTATGTCTACCTCGTCGATCAGTATTGCCGCATTCGGTGGGCAGGTAGCGGAAGCGCCCATCCCATCGAGGCAGAAGGCTTGGCCAAGGGCCTCTCACGCTTAGTAGACGAGATCAAGAACGAGGCTACATTACCCACCACGGCAAAGGAGCAGCATCCGGGTAAACAGCATCTTGAGGTTCCCAAGCTGTTGTAATTAGACGTCTTTCAGTAGAGGAAGACTATTGTAACCTTAGATGTCTTAGACATCTGTGACCTCATCACGGCCTATTGTACAATACCAAACACGCTGATACCCCTGAACACCTATACGTTATGCAAAAAAAGCAAGTGTGGCCCAGTTTTACGTGAAAAGGAAGAAGACAATGAAGCAGAACGCAATAAAGCCTCCCATGATAATTCCATCCCTCCTCTTCTTTGCTGATATCCTTCCAATCAGCGTATTGATCCCTGGAACCTGACTCGCTGCGTGCGTGATCCTCCGGTTGATACTCGCCAAGGTTTCGCGTTGCAGGTTGAAGCTGTCGTTAACAGCATAAGCCTGACTAAGGACACTGTCGGCCATGCTGTGGCTGTTATCGATACGACTGCGCTCCTCGAGCATATAGTCGGCTTCGGCAGCTTCGGGATTGTTTTGGCGATACTCATCGATATCGGAACGTACATTGGTCAAGAGATTGGCGCGGTCGCGAGCTTGTTGTAGAGTCGAACGTAGGCGTGTAAGGTCTCGTTTGTGGCCGGAGAGCTTCTCCCGGAGAAGAGAGAGGTTGTTTTGTTTCAAGGCGGAGGATGTGAGAGCAGCTTCAGATTCTAGTAATCGAGCGAGTTGACCGATGACTGTGTCGCGCTGTGTCGGAGTTAACATGTGGCTTAGCAACCGGATATCGTACCAGCGCATACCTTTTCTAGTAATTCCTCCAGCTTTTTCTCCGTTTCGCGCTCTTCATCTGAGGGTTTCGGAGGGATGTTAGGAGCTGATGAGAACTGCGAATATGTATGGAACAAGTTCTCGGTCTAAGTAATAACGACGTCAGCTCGTATACTGAGCGCATGATGCCACTCAACATACCTGAGTCTCTAATGATCGAGCTTGTTGCCGCAGCGGGGCCCATCCAGCATTTCCCGACGAGTTAGACATTCTTCTAGGTGAATTTGTTTTGGACAGGGTAGGTGATGATGTACTCGTCCAAGCAAGCGATCGACCATCCAGCTCATGACCAAACTCCCTGACGACAACCGACTGATACCTGGTCCGAGGAACGGCAGAATTACACACCGCCTGCACTAGCTTCGAAGACACGGTCACGAGTCAAGGCACGTGAACTAAGCAGCTGCTCCACTCAGTCTAGGAGAAAGGAAAACTTAGCACGCACACCTGCCAATTAAAAATTAAAAATTCACTCACAGCCCCACCTCTCTTTCCCTCAAGCCCTAATTTTCCACGCTCGCACCTTCTCGGCAAACTTCTCTAAATCGATCTATCGCGACACGGACGGTGACGGTCGAGGCTGATATTTTTCCCAACACACTCGTCGACACACTTCGCACACCACTTCGAAGCTATTCAAGATGGTGAGTACGAAAATCCATCGCCCCTCTCGGTTTGAAAGTCGTCGACTTGCATCGTGGATGGCTTGTTCGGCCATTGGATCTCGAGATTATCCCATCGACCACATGCACACAAATTCACGATCGTTTTTCCCACCCTTCGATGCCCGACCATGATTTCGATATAGCACAACACCACACATAAACGCAAGATGAATACGAGATGGGCAAATCGCTGACAGGTTGTAGTCGTCGGGCAAGGTCAAGGCTGGTGCGCTCTGGGGCAAGAACAAGGATGATTTGACGAAGCAGCTCGCTGAGCTCAAGACCGAGCTCGGTCAGCTCCGCATCCAGAAGGTCGCTTCTTCCGGCTCCAAGCTGAACAGGATGTGAGCAATTCCCATCTCTACGGCATTGGTGCTGTAGAAAATCTTGAGAGAAAAAATAGGCACGCCCCACTAACACAATTCCAACAGCCACGACATCCGCAAGTCGATTGCCCGTGTCCTGACCGTTATCAACGCCAAGCAAAGGGCTCAGCTCCGCTTGTTCTACAAGAACAAGAAGTACGCTCCTCTCGACCTCCGACCCAAGCAGACCCGTGCCATTCGCCGCCGACTATCGCCCGATGAGAAGTCCCGCGCGCTCGAGAAGACCAAGAAGCGCAACGTCCACTTCCCTCAGCGCAAGTTCGCCATCAAGGTACGATGACTCGATGTCATGGGAGGAATTCGAGTTTCCTCCATGATCAGATACATTCCTGGAAATGCAGTATGCTAACGGCTATTTACAGGCTTAAGTCAAAAAATACTTTGAGTTCTTGGCGTGCGACGGACATCGGGTAGAAAGGAAACGGGGTATGGAGGGCGCGGCGTGCTTTTTCACTGAACAAAAGGCTTCGAAATCTGCATCGCATGGCTTAGGGAATCTCGGTTTGACTTGTACTTATTCCCCGGTTTGGCCTCGATCTGGGACGGGATGTCCACAATGGATTGCCCGGTCAGGCAGTCTTAAAAAAGAAAAATGAGGTCATGATCAAGAAGCCATCAGTATGACTTTGTGATAGCTGTGAAAGCGATGTTCTAGCGTCTGTTTATCAGACATGGGACGTAGGTGGTGTAGCTTTTGGGTGCGCCTGCCGATACCTCAAGGTCGGCACTATTTGATGCCTCAAACCTCAGAGTTGACGATAAGGCAGAAACATCCGTACCTTGAGAGGCAGCTGAAAACTTATAACTCTTGAATATCCCATACTCAACGTGAATTTATGTCTCTATTTCGTTCCAATTGAAAGATTTGCGTTGTAATCTATATGTCAATACAACCCCTGAAGACAAACATATCTGGTTTGGCTGCTCTTTCAAAGGCGCCTCGGATTGATCCAACCCGCATCACCCCACCATAACCCCAACGACATCCATCCGTCAACTGACAAAACACCTCTGACGGCGGAAAAAAACTCGCCTTTTTGCTTCTTTCTTCTTTCTTACTTGACTCATCTTTGTGGACAACTTCCAGATCATTCTCCTCGTTTTTCCAGACAGGTCTTGTAAGCTTCATCTCAAGTTCCGCCACCTCGGACCCGGAGGTATCGATACTATCGGCATTCGAATGAGAACCCCGCAACGGCAATTTATAATCCGATATTTTCATCCAGAAATCAGAGCTAAGTCTAGAGACATGGGTTCAAGCTCTCCGGAGGTTATCTATCCCCCTGGGGGAAGAATTGACGATTCGATATTTGATATCCCAGCGGATTCTCAACTTGCAGCCAGGTTCCACAAGCTTCATGGATGGACATTCTGGTTCTTACGCTCATACCTAGGTACACAACATTCAACCTCTACGATTGGATTACTGTCAAACTTCGATAAGCTATAAATACAAAGACAGGAGTCTCGAGTACGACGAGAAATCATGCCTGAATCACAGTATAAGATCCCAAGTACGAGAACGATAATTTCTCAGTGCGATCATAACAACACCACACATCATCAAGCAAAGGTCATATCAGTTTTGACGCCAAACTATTACACTCACCGTCCGTGTGAGCCATCGAAGGCCAATACGTCAAATACAATGTCCGCTCATGTTCTTAATCACTTTGGGTATCTATCTACCTTTATCTGTCCTGGTGTTCGTCTCATCCGTTTCATGCTGCTCGTCCGAGGCAGCATGTTCCATAAACGCCGGTATATGTTAAAAATCATGACAACATAACCGAAAGATAACCTCTAACGCCAATGCTGATCTCAAAACCCAGAAGTGGCATCATCTTCCTTCACGACTTGCCTCGATTCCCAACCTTCTGTCATCCTTTCAATGGTTAGCATCACGAGCTTCTGCTGCTCTTGCGGTCACCGTCTGGGAGATGGGTCTGCAGATGCCGGCGGAGTTGGTCTAGTCGATGAAAATCTTTGCCGCAGTGTTCACAGACATGGCTACCGCGAACGTTGTGTGTGCGACGATGCTTAGATAGGTTGGAGGATTCACCAAACCGCTTGCCGCAGATCTCACATTTCAGAGGCTTTTCTCCCGTATGAGTACGCATATGCATGGCTAAAAGGGTCAGCATAATGTGTTAACCTGGGAGTCGGTGGACTTACTGAGAGCACTCTGTTGCTTGAAACGTGCTTCACAGCCTGAATATTTGCACTCCCATGGCTTCTCACCCGAGTGGGTGCGCATATGCTGTTCAAGCGACTGTTTCGCGGAAAGCATGATGCCGCATATTTCACATTTGACAGGTTTGTCTGTCATCGTTAGGATATGCTTCAAGTGAGAGCTTGGGTTCTGATGGAAGGCAACACTCACATCCAGTATGCGTTTGCATATGTCGTTCCAGCTTGCTCTTCTGAGAAAACGGACCGTGCTTGATACAACCATACCATGTACAGTTGAAACCGGTTTGACCCTTCTTCAAGTTCTTGACATGCTCATTCTTGCAGTGATCCTGAAGCTCTTTGTTGCCTGCAAACTTTTGGGAGCAGAGAACACCATCATCACAGACCCAGCGGCAAGAAAAATCGGCCTCTCCGTTCAGAGATTGGTTGTCAGCCCGCTCGGTTTTCGGGGTGGGAGAATGCGAAGGCATGACTAGTACGGCGTTCTGGTTCATTCCTGAATAAGCATGATGGCTGGCAAGATGCCTGTTGTGTTGGTTGAAACCATCAGCAAAGTCATGACCAAGGCCATGAGCAAAATCAAAGTCATGGCCGATTGTGGAGCTAAGATCTAGAGAAAGATTCCGACCTGGCTCGACGGGACTCGTGATGGAGTTGACCATGGGCTCGGGCTCGGCTGAGGGAGTTGTGACCGAGAGAGAAGCAGGCGTGGTGGAAACGGTAGTGCCAACGCAGTGTGAACTGGTGCAAGGGATTGCGGCCTCTTGGCACGAGACATCGAGGCATGGCTCAAGGTCGGCGCAAGTGGGTTCGAAACAACATGACGCATGGGAGGAATAGTCAAGCTGGGCACATGATTGATCGTAGCAGCAGTCTGCATCGTCTCCATCGCCGCACTGACTCAAACAGTTGGTCTCGCCACATGCAGATGTACAGGCAGCAGAGGCGGCATCATTGCACCCCATGTGTGGTGGCCATGGCATTGGCATACAGGTGGGAGTCGAGATTGGACCCAACATGGTCGCCCATGAAGGGGCGACTGCTGCTGGCCAATGGTCTAGGTTATTTGGCATGACAAAAGCATGGTTGTAATGTTGCTGAAAGTTGCCGAAGGATGGATGAGGGTTACCGATCACAGGCATGTTGAAATTATGCTGCAGGGACTCGCTGACAGTCTGTAGGGCTGCCATAGGCTCGATGTGCTGGAGGTTTTGGCCATGCTGGAGCAAATGGGGCGAGTGCACCTGATTGTCCTGGTATGGCTGATGGTAATCCAACTGGTGGTTGTGCTGCTGCTGATACTGATGCTGTTGTATTTGAGCGGACTGCCTCCTCCTCTTTTGCCTGTGCGCTGAAGCTCTAGTCGCAGCGTCCGATGTCATCTTTGCAGGAGAACTGGCAGTGATGGACTGGGAGCGAGCCTTTGCTTTTGCTGGACGGGCGTAGTTGGCCTGGTCATTTCGACAGGATGGTTTATTGGCGTCGCATTTGATGTCAGGGCCAATTTCCAGTGTGTTTGCGGCAGCAGAGGTTTTACCATAGTGGTCAAAGCAGCGCTGATCAAGACAAGCATTCTCGGTGTTGTGACAGGTTCCGAGGGAGTCGAGGCCGTGTGTCAGAGAGGTATCGTGGCCCAGCATCGATTCGAAGCCATAATCAACCTTTTCGCCGTCGAAAGAAGCCAACTGGTGCTGGTGATGAGGCGTCCAAGACACAGAGTGATCCATGGTTTTGACCACTCACGGGTACAGGATAATCCACAACAGCACAGCAGTCGATCGTTCTGATCAAGACGATCGATTTTGTTATTCCGTGCGCAAAAAAAGATATTTGTGTCATCAATCTATGGTTTTGGTTGAGGAGATCATGGATGGCTTAACAAGGCCTGGGCAGCCCGCATCTCATGTTGCGAGGTAGAATGAGAACCCGGATGGACTTTAGGAAGGTGGAGGGGCAGGCATTAGGTTTGTGAGTCCAGTGGGTTACAGTGCACTTTAGTGGGGACGATCCCCTAGGGATCGTTATGCGCAGCCAATGAGCGTCTAAGGGTTAGAGCATCTATGGTTGGTTGTTGGACAGGAAATTTGAGAGGCCAAAAAGACTTACTACCTAGGTATGTAAGAAAGGCGCAAGGGACAATGCTAAGCGATTTTGTCTGTTTTCGTTATCTTCTCATATCTAACATAGGTAGTATCCAAGTGATCTCGCTGGGCCGGGAAAGTCGGGAGTACATGTGCAAGCATGGGACATTTCTTCGGCATGCTTGGACTTTGTTCCTTACTCCATCTGCATAGAATGAATAGTCAGTTATGTTCTTTTTGAATGAACAAGGACGCCTTTTTCGTATAAGCGTCTTTGGCAAGCTGATCATCGTCTGTCTGTCTTTGACGAACGGCTGCCCTACCTGTTAGAACCCTACCCACAAGAAACATACATACAGTGGCTCTCTGACTTGCAGCGGATCGAAGTCCTGACGCATCCTGCTACGGGCCCATCTCGTTCGTTGTCTTGTTTCACTCTGATTTGCTGCATCGATAAAGGATATCAAGCCTATACATAGACCGCTTCAAACGTTCTACATGTGGCTTACTCTCCACAATCCTACATCGCCATGAGAGGCAATCCAAGTACTGTGGCGGTTCCAGATAAGTTGTAGACTAACTAGTCGAGTGTATTCGCACAACGGCAGGGCGTTGATGAAGCGCGGAGTGGCTTGTTCTAAGCATAGCATGGATGTTGTCCCTTTCGACAGTGGCTACCCTAGACTCGTATATAGAATGGGATTAGGCCTATTTAATTTCAAAGAACTGCTGGTCCTATATTGAGGTATAATCATATTTATCATACTAGCAAAACACTGTTACTAAAACATTTATTTATTGTCGTAGGTTGCTAGTCTAAGTGATTCGTGACACATGCTTCTTGATAGGTATCTGCACATAAACTTTATGTAGAATTGTTATAAAGATGATCGTTATGTAGAGTGTGACTGACATCACGAACGAAATAAAGGATCTCGTGCTCGCGCATATTTAAAAGTATATTAGCAAACATTACTGACTGGTCGACTTCTAATCACAGTCCAAGTATATTATATATCTAAGTCCCAAAATCCCGGAGTCAGGCATAGACGGCCGTCTCCACTGGACTTCGACCCGACGCCTGTTACTGATCCGAAATATTTTACATTCAATACCAAACTGCGTCATGATATGCATTAACAAAAGTAAGAGGAGTAACATGACCTGAGGCGTAGTGTAATGTAAATAGCATAACAGGCCAACATGATAAGGAGTAGTCTATTTAGTCCGGTGCTTTCCATTGTGACATCTTTGAAGGGTGACGTCGCTCACATGAGCCTCGTGAGGCGCAGCGCTACTTCCTCATCTAGAACCCCTCAACATCGGACCTTGGCACCTGGTAAAACTCCAACTCAAGGCCTCGCCGTTACGGGCGACGCTGTCTCTTTCTTCTACAAACATCGATAGTCAGACGCCTCAAGCGCGCGATAACATCTCTCCCACGAAAGCCTTCGATATTCTAGGCGTAATCTCGCTCGACAGTCAACGTACCCTGTCGCATCGCATCACAACGCAGCCATGGGCAATTGTTGTGGCAAGACGGAGCCCGAGGCCTTCTCACAACCAGGTCGAGTCTTGGGCTCTGCACAACAACCCGCCTCCGGTACAGCGCCGATTCCAAAAACCGTTGGAGGTCCGCCACGGACATTGGGAGGTGGACCATCTGCCGAGGCCTCAGGGGAGCCGGATCAAGCGCGAAGAAAAGCCGCCGAAGCTGCAGAGGTCAGTACCTCAACATAGGATGGCTCAGGTTCCGCGACCACCCTGGCTCCCAAATGAAGCTATCACGATGATACTGACCGCGAATATAGGCTCGCGCCAAAGCATACGCGAAACCAGGTGGAAAACTGCAGACGCAGCTGGTGGCGCAGAAGAAACAGACCCGTTCAGATACCCTCAAGGATGCCAGTCAAGAGCAGCTGCGAGCGCGCGAAGTCGACCAAGCTACAGAAGCCCGTAATTGGGCATGATGCGTAGGCTCTTTAATTTCGAATGCAAGCGTAGTAACACCAATTGATATAGACAATGCCCATTGGGATAGAAGGCGATACATAGCTGTGAAGTCATGAGGGATGATCCCGTGGTAGAATAACCCCTGGAAAGCAGCGAGGGCCCAAAGGCAATCCGTACATACAAATGCCTGAATTCAGATAGCGCTAGGCGGTTATTGTCTTTGATTCTCCTCCATACCAAGCTGTGCGTTTTACATTTCCTTCATGAATTCAACACCTCTCCTTCGCGTGTACTTGACATATTCAAAACTACTCAGTTTGGTAGAAACATAAATCTGGTGCAAAACACATCTGAATTATCAATGTTGCTGCTGAGGGTTATTCCATTCCAGCAGGCAGTCAACGCCATCACAGACTCCTATAGACCTAATTTTCTTCTCTTCCTCAAACCACTACTCTGCAAGTCCATGTGATCAATTTGGCCCTGTAAAGGCGCGATAAAAGCGATACCTGTATAATTCCTTTGACACAAACACTTTAGCAACTCTAAGTGATCGTATATCGTCCACTGGCCGGCGCTCGGCTGTCTGCATCTGCAGCAGCAATCGTCCCCTCTCTCAACAAGCGTGTCAGTTCGTTCAAGGCCGAACCAACCACAACTTCGGTGTCGCCTTCGATAAGAATGTACAGCTTCGGTTCGGCTCCAGCAGGTACCTCCTTGCCTAGTGGATAGAAGTTGCCCTTTGTCGTAATCGAAGTACCTGTCGCTTCCAGAATCTTGGCCACGTTGGTTCTGTTGGTGACAGCCCATCTGGCCTTTTGAGGAAAGTCGTTGATCTCTAGCGTCGCATGGAATGCACCAGCGTCCGGTCCCTTGTTGTCGATGGGTTGTCCAGCACGAAGCTGTCCGGCCTTTCCAAGACGGCTGTTGATAGCACTGACTGCTGAGCTGACCTTGTCCAGCGGATCCTTTGCTTTGTCCTTGATCACACCACTGCTGGCCGCCTGTGGCGTAGGCTTCACTTCTGTGCCGTCAGCGTTTGGTGTCTCACGTGACTGCACGCCTGATGCTGCTGCCCGGATCGCGTTGAGTGCCTTCTCGGCCTTGTCATCTTCCTCCTCCTCCTTCTTGTCTTCCTTGACCTCCTCTTCCTCACCCTCTGCCCTGTGAGTCTTGCGCTCACGGAGACGAGCAGCCTCTCGTTCTTGATCGAGACGGTCAAGACCCTTACCACCGAACCCAGACGTATCCTTGGCCTTACCAGACTTGACCTTTTCCCGGTGGGCTTTTCTCATCTCGTTGAGTCTCTCGGGTACTGGCTGTCCACTCTGTTCAAGTGCCTTGGCAATGCCTGGTGCACAGTTCTCCTGTTCTGGTGTAACAAAAGTGACGGCAACGCCAGCGTTACCAGCACGCCCCGTTCGACCTGCGCGGTGAACGTAATCCTCCAGATGATTTGGTGCATCGTAGTTGATGACAAGCTTGAGCTGCTTAACGTCAAGACCTCGGGCTGCTATTGAAGTAGCAATTAGAATAGGCACGACACCTTTCTTGAAGTCTGAGATGGTAGAATCACGATCGATCTGATCCTTGCCTCCGTGAATTGACATGCAAGGATATCCCTTGAGCATCAGCTCTTTCAGCACGTCATCGGCCTTTTCTTGACGTTCAACAAAAATAAGGGTACGAGCATCCTCGTCACGATCGTAGAGCTCTCCAAGCAGCTCAAGAACCCGTAGGAATTTGGATGGCTCATCTCGAACCTCGACAATTTGCTCAATCTCCTTTGCCACAACGCTGCGTCCACCAACTGTGACCTCAATTGGATTTTTGAGTACCTTTTTGGTTAACGAATCGATGATACGAGGCATGGTAGCTGAGAAAAGTATAGTCTGTCTATCCGGTCGCATATTGGCAAAGATCTTCATGACCTGGGGCTCGAAACCCATGTCAAACATACGATCAGCTTCATCAAGTACAACATACGTGACCCTCTTCAGATTAGTGACACGACCTTGGTTTGCAGCCAGGAGATCAATCATTCGGCCGGGTGTGCACACTATGATCTCCGCACCGCGCTTCAACTCAGCAATCTGGTCTCGGATGGGCGCTCCACCGTAAGCGCAAACAGCGCGAAGGCCCATCATCTTGAGGAAAGGCTTGCAGTCTCGATGGATCTGAACTGCCAGTTCTCGAGTCGGGGTCATGATCAACCCAACGGGGCCATCCATGTCCTTGAGAGGGGGTTGATCTTTGATGTGTCGGAACATGGGAAGTAAGAAAGCGACTGTTTTTCCAGAGCCAGTCTTTGCCACTCCAACAACATCACGACCAGACATAAGAGCTGGAAGTGCCTGCATCTGAATGGGGGTAGGCTTTTCGTAGCCCAGATGGTCAATGACATCGAGTGTCTGTCGCGTGAGACCGCATTGCGCCCACTTTTGGACCGGCTTGGGAACATCCTTTCCGTTAACTTTGATTCCATCCAGTTCCAGACGAAGATCAGCAACTTCAGCCTCAGTGAGAAGACTAAGCTCAGCCGGTTCCACCCAAAAATTCTTACGGATAGGCTCTATTTCAATCTTGCTGTAATCGATTGTTGGGATATCCTTCTTCTTGCGCTTCGCTGATATAGCCAATAGAGCATTTGCGTCACCGTCCTCCTTCTTGTCGAAATCGTACTCATCATCGCTAAAGTAGGCCTCGGGTTCTTGGACCTTTTGTGTTTTAGATGTCTTGACAGGTGGCTTTACCTCTGTCTGCTTGAGATCAGCCATAAATGCGTCTAGCGGATCAACATCATCTTCCTCATCAACCTCCATCTGAACGGGGGCGTCGGGTTGAGTAGCCTCTTCGTCGTTTGTTGTTATTGTATCCCCATTTGTCTGAGTATCTGTTGTTCTGGACTCTTCCTCGCCGGTATCCATTTGATTCTCTGCCTGAAGCCGCCTCTCGTGAGCTGCGCGAGCAGCAGCCGCAGCCTCCTCCTCGTTCTCGGCAAAGTTATCGCCATCGGATTCATCATCATCCTGGTCAGCATATGGGGTGTCATCAGCTTCAATAGGCAGGGCAGGAAGCTTTGTAAGCTTTCGCTTAGTGGTGTCTTCTTCGTCCAAGTCAAGCTTACGCTTGGTAGGAAGCTTCTCAACCTCTGCATTATTCTTTACGAAACCAAATCCACTTGCCTTCGTTCTGTTCGCAGGAAGAGCCGATGCTAAAATCGACATGTCAATTGAGCCTGAAGAGCAGAGTGTTGACGTAGACATACCGTTACTACTCTGTTTGACAGGAACCGAAAGCTTTTCAGGTTGACCTAAGGAACCAAGAGCTGGTTTTGCAGCATCGTGTGTTCGGGAAGCTGCCGACTTCTTTGCGATAGCTTTGGGATCGAATTTGCCAGAGTAAGGCGCCACAGGAGATGCAGAAGCTGGCGTCTCAGCGGGTGAAGCAGTAGTAGAAGCAGTCGGAGATACTGTCTTTGATGACACCCCGCTGGCCTTTTTATCCATTTCAGCCAAGAGATTCCTTGTCTGACTAGGATTTACCTCTTTTTGTTTCTGACTTGCACTCTCCTTCTTCTTTTTCCAAGCTTCGAGCTTGGCCAATCGTTCAGCCTTCTTGTCGACCTCAGACTGTGCAGCATTGGTCTTGGGTGACTGTATTCTGTCAGTAAGGCATTTAGAAAGGAATTCAATGCGTTCTCGAACCTCGTTACCAGCAGCGTTTCCACTGTCGCCAAGCACTGTCTTCTGATTTCTACCATCTTCACGATTGCTGCGGGCGAGGGAGTCAGCCGTACCCTCACGGCGCCCAGGAACGCGGTTGCGGGAGTCGTCTCGCCTTCTCACATCCCGATCACCTTCTCGGCTGCGGTTGCGTCGACGGTCAGCTGATCGATTGCGGTCATCATAACGGTCTCGAGATCTCCGGCGATCTCTTTCTCGATTATCTCGTCGTCCACCTCGATAGTAGTTGTCGTCGCGTCGGTCTAACGAGCGGTCTCCTCGACGGTAATAGTCCCGATCTCGCCCACGGTCTCTATCTCTATCGCGATCACGGTCGCGGTTTCGGGGCTGTTCGGGAACACCATCGTCAGAAAAAAGGTTGCCAGAGTTGTAATGTTGTCTTCTCACGTCTGGACTGCGCGATCTGCTGCGTCGACGATGGTCCCTTCCATCATCGCGACGATCTCTATCCCGGCGATCAATATCTTTGCGGTGACGACGAGAGTTTTGTGTGCTGCCTGCAGGACTTGGTGAGCGCGAGTCTCTCGGCCGAGCCATTGTTGGTGGTCTCGCAGGCTCAGCAGGACACTTTGTTGGTGAGTAGTACTTTTAAACGGGAGACCGAAGCCTTGGTAATGCCAGCGGTAGCGCACAGTCGCGTGCTGTTCGCAAATACGCCGAATGTCGTGAAATTCTCTTTAGCACTGAAACAAAAGAGTTGTGACTTGAGATAGGCGCTTGTTAAGTTGGTGATTAATTGAATAAGGGAGGGGTGTTTCGATGTTGAAACTCAGGTACAGCTAAAAAGGCAGATCAGGATGATGGGTTAAAGTTTAGAACTCTGGGGTGATTATCCGAAATTCTTCCACTGGGCAGACATCAACCGGCAGTGGAGTCACGAGCAAAAGAGCCGCGCTAAACCTAGAGGGGTTCCATGTTACAGTTGCCTCGGGTTTCAGATTGACTACTAACGTTAGACTCTACTCAACTCTTAAACCTACACTGTGTTGATCTCATCTTATCATTTCAAATAATGACTGGCCTCGTGGGATATGCAAGTAGCGACGAAGAGGAGGAGGTTCAAGAAGTGAATTCCATCGTGCTGGAGAAAAAGGTAATAAAAACACCCAGCGAGTCATCACCAGCACTGACCTTATCTTTATAGGAACCAGTGAAAACTCCAATCACTACCAAGTCACAGAATCAAGAAGAAGAAGAGGGGCGAGAGGCTACTGTATCAGGTCAGTGTTTTCTTTACATGTCTCATTCGAAGTCATTTCATTTCCTCAACAATCATATTCATATCTGGTTATCATGTAGAGACCAAGTCTCAGAGCCAGGACACGGCTACGATAGGACCCGTCCAGCAAAATGCTGTGTCCCTGGGGCCGTCCCTACCTCCCATGGAAGAAGCGGTAGTGGATGATCAGGACCCAACACAAACGCCTTCATCGCCATACTCGGCTAATCGCGCTCTTTTACGCGATCTTACACTGCCCTCAGCACCTAATATGGATATTCCACCATCTCCGCCTGGATCACCGCCGCCTGGGGCCAACAAGAAGTTTGAACAGTTTCTACAGCTCAAGAAGAAGGGAACTCACTTTAACGCCAAACTGGAGCAGTCTTCTGCGCTAAAGAACCCCAGTCTCATGGATAAGCTGATGAAGTATGTCGAAGTTGATGAGCGCAGCCAGTATTCGACTATATTACCCACTGACTTATGGAATCCTGTGGCATTTCCAGAATGGGCATTCAAGGACAAGCTGCGGAAGAGCCATGATAAGGTTGCAAAAGAGAAGGAAGCAGAGAGAGCGACTGGCGGTAGAAACGCTATCGACTTTGTCCCATCGACAAATACAGCAAGCCAGGACACAGCGGCAAAAGGCGGGCTTTCAAAAGGCGAGAAGCGGAAAGGCGGCTGGAACTAAGCATGGGCTCGCCAAAATGCAACGACTGCTTGCGCTTACAGGACATTTACCAAGACTAGATGACGAGCCAACCTCGACAACCGATGGAATGGAGGGTTAAAAACTTGAATTCAGAGTCCTATGGGACGTACATGGTGACTCGCATCAAAGGTATCATTGAAACCGCCCACGCCCTTGATCAAACCACCAACTAGTTCCGCAGCGTTCGAACGGACGGACTACATTAATATCCACCACGACTGGCCTCCCAATTATCTTAAACTACCCTTGTTGCTGCTCATGCGCTTGACATACAGGTTGGCGATGGAAAGGGTCGTCAGAATCAGTCGTCACTGCTCCTGCATCTGACATCGTAATCAAGATCATTCTTCAGAATGGCGCCAATGTCGATTTCAACGGTCTGGTTGGCGCTTGCCAATGCAGCGGCAAAGTAGGTAAGGTTTTCGCCATGGTTAACCACCGACTTGCCTAGCAGCTTGAAGGGGAGGATGCCTGTTCTGCAGTATGGCTCCTGTTGGACAGCATTAAGAACGGCGCTCTGGTTCATGCTGGCTGAAATGTTGACGACATTGTTGCCTGGCTTGAGCACCAAGTTTGGAATAAGAAGAGTACCAACTTCCAGGTCGCCAACATAGTTTGTAAAGGTGACATTTCCCTGGAGGCAAGGTAAGCTTAGTGGCCCACCGAAGCGGAATTAGCAACTTACATTGTCTAGTGTGAAGATGGAGGCATTTGGAATGGTGGTGGTGCCGTTGAAGTTGGGTTCATCCTCACCGTCACCAAAACCAATGTGGCCATCGTTGACCTCGGTACCAGCAAAGTGGTTCAGGCCCTTGAACTCAACGGTCTTCTTGAAGGTGACATCATACTTGCGAGGCAGACCCGCAGGCTTGACCTTTGTCTTTCCATTGATGGTGACGCGCACGGTCTCGTTGTTGTGGAACCAGATGTTGAAACGAGTGAACTCGTCCATGTCGGTAATCTGGACACTCTGGCTGACGTTGACAACCTGGTATTTGTTGCTGTTGGTCTCGGGCATGTTCACCGAAGCGAATGGCATATGTGCTGGCCAGTCTTCGAGATACATTTCGGCCTCAAAAGGATCAACCTTGGCATGGATCTTGCCATCGGTTGTAATAGACGAATCGATCTCCATCTGATAACCATTTTCCTCGGTGTCGAGAATACGGACGCTCTGGATGTCAAGTTCGGCCTCGTTGATCTTACTTTGTGCAATCTTGGGAACGGCAACAAGGATTCTAAGAAGCGACGTTAACTCTGTGGTGATTGCTGGAGAACAGAAAGTCGTGACTTACATTACGGGAACCACGATGGCAATAATGACACATAGGACGATGACATAAACCCACCAGAAGCGTTTGCAGTGTCGCGCGCAGGTTCGCTTCTTGCCCCTAGCCACAGCACCATTCTCCGTCTGGGACACCTCGTGCTTTTCCGACATGTTGATTCAGTAAGATCTGTCTAGAGATCCTCAACGACCAAGGATAGGAGTTGACGAATAGGGGGTTTTGGAAGGGCGACAAGTTATAACGAAACAACAAAAGAGAACAAGCCAACCTTCAATTCGCAACGCAGATATTAAATGGGAACAGCAACCAAGTTTAAATACCAATGACAGGGTACAGAATCTGTCGAGCTGGCATCCTGCAAACCTTAGCCTCCAACGGAACGAAAAGGAACCCAATATTAACACCCAGACATAATCTGCAGCCCTCACTTCAACCCTGGCAGGACTAGATCGCCATGATCCGAGTTCCTTTGCATCTGCACACGGGCATTGACTGCCAGAAAAGGCAAGTGGCCGACCAGACAATACGGCGCTATTCCCCAGGTTTGCCCCGCATGGGGTCGAGGTCGGGGTCGAGGCGGAGAGAGGCGAGCGTCTCCTCTACCCTGGCCCTGGTTAGACTTAGACCCCAGGCTGTTCCTGATCTGTTATATTATTCAAGTGTTCCTCGGCAGCTTGTGAATTCGATTGATGGACCACATGAATAACACTCCTCTCGCAACGATCCCATGGTCGTCGTCGACCCGCCGCAACACGGACGATGGCCGGCCGGCATGCCCACCCACTTCCCTCTTGGAGTCTTGCAAACCCTCTGTAACAGAAAGGCTTGCTCAAGTAAAGCGTACCGATGAACTTTACTTCTTTTTTATGTCTGATGATGCTTGTTTGGGGCATAGTTCCCCGCAAATCGATGGCAAAGGCGTGAGAAGGCGAAGAATTGGGCCGATTCTACATGGCACATGAACAACACATGGGAGACAATAACAGAATTGCTCTGGATCTCTCGCCGCCCTAGACACCGCAGATACCAACTGGGTGAAAGTGCTATTTACAAACCTTTGTCCTTCTTCATTCTATTTTTCGAGACGCCTGTTACTTAAGACACGCGTGTATGTTTTTGAAGCCTTACACAAAGCCTGATGGGATTGTCATGCGTACAAATTAATTACCAAGCTTTTTCATCGACAACATGGATGGATTGCTGTCCTTGAAGTAGGTTAACGGCCCTCATAGCGGACAAGTGTCACAAACAAACGCTGAATTTTGTGAAAAGCAGCTGAAAGAGTTGCACGCGACAGACAGTCGCAATGAAATACTAACTAATTAACACGAGCCAACCACAAAACATGATCAACTATTTATGCCAAGCCAATACAACACCTACGGCACATAAGTGCCTGTCCTAGTTCCACAACTTGGCGATCAACCGCCTGTCGATGGAGCGGCAACCGAACTAAGCTTGAATAGTCAGACAAGTGAAGGAACATTTGAACAACAGAATATTGTATACTGTACCGGCTCTGAGGGACTCTGACCAACCGAAAGATCGCGTTGTACTAAATATTTTAAAGCTGCGCAGTGGCTTGCCATGGCAACCAACCGATTTGTTTCATCCAGCAAAATAGAATGGCATCTGAGCAAGCAAGCAGCAGCAGCGCAAAGAGGAAACTCAAAGACACAAGGGTTCAGCTCAGGACCCCTTGTGCTGCTCTGGAACGGCTTGGAAGGCTAGGAAAGGTCGGCTGCGGCACACCATCTCGGCCGGGACACCCGTTGAGGGTATGGTTTCTACTACTTTATGGTTCATTTCCAAGTTTCCAAGGCTACCCGGGGATGTCATTTGATTTGGTAAGCCCTTGTCCCTACAGGGCTCATCGTGGCAGCTTGCATCCAATTACTATGTTTCGATGACTACTGAACTGAGTCACTCAAGGGCAGCAAACTTCAGGCAAGGAATTTGCTTCTGAATGTACATTCTGCTATTCATGACTTTCGTCCTGGCCTGTATCACTCTTCCCGTTCTATTGCCCTTTGAATTCATTGATGTCTGTTTCGCACAGGCCATGTCAGGGCAGCAGAAACAACAATTTGGACTTCTCTCCCCCAGACACCACCTCAACCGTCTTCATCAAAGCCTACTGCTGTCACCGTTTCGACAGGAGCAGGGGACCCTGGTAGACATAGTGGAGCTTGGGGAAGATCTCGTATGCTAACCGAGGCTGCATTTAGCATATGAAAGATGTCATCGCCAGTTTCTTTGCTTCACAGCTTGGACTTTGTCCACAAGCCGTGACGATCCAGCCCTGGCTCGCCATCGTAGATGTCCCGTTCCACCTGCCGAGCGTTGACCTGGACGAGGAGTTAGTTAAAGATCGCCAAGCATCTGCGGGTCGAGTCTGGGGAAAAGCTGGGGAAATCCTTACAAATCTAGGTCCAAGCTCCGAGATATTCTTGGCTCCAAGCAACCTCATACATGTTGCTGTCTCTGCCTCCAGAACTGATTTTCATATGTTAGTTGTGGCTCGGAGAACACGAAAATCGCGGCTTCATCTTACTCTCAAGTACTCGCTCGACGCCGGCCTGACCACCGGCCCCGAGGCCGAAGAGTGCTCCGCGTCCAATACCAACGCCACTGGCACCCAGGCATAGTGCCTTTACGACATCCGTTCCTCGCTTGATACCTCCGTCGACCCATACCTGAACCTTACTCAAAATCTCAGGGCAGTACTTTCGGATCTCGAGGAGTGTGTGGATGGCTGGAGGGGCTGTGTCGGCAGCACGACCGCCATGATTGGATAGGATGATGGCCTTGACTTGAGGAGCGTACTTGGCAGCTAGGTAGGCATCCTCGTGTGTCTGCAGACCCTTCAAAACAATAGGAAGATCAGTGTGAGCTGCCAACCAAGGGAGCGTCGTCTTCCAAGTTAAGTCAGCAGCTGTACCGAAGAAGAGCTGCTGGCCAACGCCTCCAGCACCAGGTTTGCTCTCGCCGCTGGCGGGACTGGGTTCAGAATAGTCAAAGTTCTGCTTCTCGTCGAGTTCACGCTTGCCAGGAACGGGCGCATCGAGGGTTAGGCAGATAAACTTGTAGTACTCACGCATGGAGTTGATGCGCTTGAGCATGGCCTCGCTCTTGTCCCGCTGGTTCTGCACGTAGAGTTGCCAGCCAAAGGTCTGGCCTGGCTTTGCGCCCTCGATGATCTGCTCGGGGGTCATTGAAGCGTTGTTGGACACTATCTGCATAGCACCGAACCGCGAGCATGCCTTGGCGATGCCTTGCTCGCCGTCTGGATGAGCTAGACGAGCCATTGCGGCTGGGGCTACAAAGATCGGCAGACCGACTTTGTTGCCAATTAATGTTGTAGAAAGGTCGCAAGCTGTGCAATCGACAAAGACCCGTGGTCGGAGGAATATGTTCTTATAGACGTGATTGTTGTAGCTCTTTGAGTATAGGTCGTCGGCGGCAGAGAAGTAGTAAGCCCAGGCTTTCTTAGAGATGCGCTTTGTAGCTTCCTCCTCAACCTCATCGAGGTTCATGAGTGATGCCATTGGTACCGGCTCGTCTTCTCTGGATTGAGAGGGCGTCCTGTCATCGATCGACCTGGTCTCAGTGAGTGTTTCAGGGTTGACTTCTCCGAGAATGTCTTCAGGTTTGAGGTTCTCCTCGAGGGTGCCTGGCGGGTGAACGGGGTCATATTCGTCGGTAGCATCCTTTCCAGCGAGCTTGAGGATGATCTTTTTGCCGCCTGGATGCGAAGGTAGGAACTCAGTCACATCATAGACCTTGCCGTAGAGTATGACCCAGCAGCTTTCTAGCGTATTGTGCTTGGCGACTATTGGAAAGATTGTGTTAGTGAATTGCACCGTCCTCTGTTGAGATGGTGAGATTTCAATTGGGGCGCATACCTTCAGCCGCGTCAAAGATCTTGGCCATTCTGAGTCGGAAAGAAGGGGGTGAGTATATGGAACAAGTGATTGAAACAGGAAAAAGAGCAGAGAGGAGAGAATAGGAAGGGAAAGGAACAAAAGTTGCTTGAAAGATATCGAGGTCGCGGCTCGTATAGTAAGTAAGTAGATTTGATCTAGTTATTCAGAACTCGGCAGACAATATCCCGTACTCCAATTGGGTTCTCGGGATTGGGGGCTCCTTTGGGGGCAGTTTGTTGGATGGTTACGAGTTATGAGAGAAGAGTATCAACAAATAAAAACGAGAAAAAGAACTGCTGAGATGAACAATGCTAATCACATGAGTCCTCTCATGAGCAGGGATTAATAGAATACTTACCTGCTTACACTCTTATTCTCATCATGGCATGGCATGGCTCAGAACTGACAAGGCTGCGTATAATGACAGATCCCTTTTTTACCTTGTTCGTTATTGGGTCGGACTGGACCCCGATCATGACCGCCGACTTTGTCCGAGGCATTGGGACTCGCCGTACCTGAAGATTGTACATGTACTTAGATCTGGCCACTAGTCATGTGTTTCTCACAAGTATACAGTACACACCACCATCATGACTTGCAACGCCACAGCCGAACGCCACAACAGCCATTGATGAGGTCAATACGGAGGCAGCGCCGGAAAGTTCTTGCCTGCCAAGAGGGATCGGCAACAACCCCTGTAAACCCTAATAGGGTCAGGTCACCGGATTTGTATGTGGATTATCTGTGAGCGATTTTTTCCTTGTTCTTCATGACTTGGTCAGTTGAATATGCCAACTGATATCGCGACCCGGGCTTTGGTGGTGACGTTGAAAGCGCCCTCTGGGGCAGCAAAAACGACTGTTGAAATCCATGCCCTCACCGGAATCTCTATACGTATAATAAACGATATATATGCTCGAGCGATATAGCGAGGCTTCGAGCCTAACGAGAGACCGCTACGTCTGGTCAATGAGTGGCTGCAAGATGCTCCGCGGTCGGGGCGGCCTAGCAAGCATACAGAAGAGAATCGAGACCTAATCATCGCAAAGGTTAGCAAAGATCGCTTTGGCAGGGAAAAAACAGCTGCTGATATCGCCGGCGAACTCAGCTCTCAGGGAATCGAGGTCTCGGCCACAACAGTCAAGGAGATCTTAAAATCGGCGGGATACAGAAAAACGAAGCCGACCAGGAAGCCTGGACTGACGACGAAGATGCGTAAGGAACGCCTTGAATGGTGTATCGCCCACCAAGATTGGACCCTTGAAGACTGGAAGTCAGTCATTTGGTCAGATGAGACTTCTGTTGTGCTTCTCCATCGCCGCGGTGGCTATCGGATTTGGAGGAAAGCAGAGGAACGGGTCCTTCGCAGCTGTATTCGCGAGCGATGGAAGGGCTCCAGCGAGTTCATGTTCTGGGCCGCCTTTTCCTATGATAAGAAGGGTCCCTGTCATTGCTGGCTGCCAGAGACCGCCAAGGAGAAGCAGGAAGCCTAACAGTTGATTGAGGCGTTGAATGAAGCCCTTGAGCCGATTATGAAGGAAGAGTGGGAGCTTACAACAGGCGTGCAAAGGTTAGGGCTGCGTAACCTACCGGGCATAAAGCCGGCTTGGAAGTGGAAGAGGGAGACCGGCAAGTTGATAAGAGAGGGTAAAAACGGCGGTATTGACTGGTGGCGGTATTAGCAGAAGATTCTCATACCAAAATTGCTTCCTTTTGCGAAGGAATATATGAAGAATAGACCAAATACCGTCGTATAGGAAGATCGAGCTCCTGCATATAAACACCACGCACAGCAGCGGGTATATGATCTTTACGGCGTTCAGCGACTTCTTTGGTGTTCAAATTCGCCCGATTTGAATGCTATTAAGCCCGCCTGGCCGTGGATGAAAAGAGCAATAACGAAGAAAGGCGCCCTAAAAAATAGAAGTAAAGCTATTCGCAAGTGGGAGGCAGCATGGAAGGAGTTACCGCAAGAGAAGGTGCAGGCGTGGATAGAGAGAATTCCGGCGCATATCCGTAAAATCATTGATGTTGATGGCGGGAATGAGTACTTAGAAGGCAGGGATTATCCGGTGTAAAAATGACCTTTTTCTAAGTACCTATGGTTTTGCCCCACTTAGTGTGATTTTAGCGTAGGCAAGAACTTTCCGGCGCTGCCTCCGTACCTACCACATGCTAATAAAATATTACGACACTGAAAGAGCGCCTTCTGGAGCGATACCGCAAGCAATTCTCGCCAGCTTGCCTTCTTCCATTTCACTTTCAACTTCTCAACCTCAGTATAACATTATTGAAAATCTCACCATTCTTAAATATGCGGCCCTCCGTCGCTTCTCCAGCTGTGCGCGATCTTTCTCGGCTTTGTATCCGGTGCCAACTCCGAGTCCGCCGAGCCTCAACACTTGTGCCCTCACATCGACCTTCAGCAGCTGTGACGTCTATACAGCGCCATTTGTCACTCGCAAGGGCAGTTCGGGGCCCGACGACGGCCTTTATCCATGCCCGTTCCGCATCCGGTGCCGCGCAGCCGGAGCCGCAGCAGTCTTCCTCACCCGCCGCACCGCCGACGACGCACTATGACCTCTTCCCCGAAACGCTCCCCGATGGGCCGCCCCCGGCGGGACATTTCCCCATCGACACGCGCGCTCTGCGCCGTGAGTTCCTCCGTCTGCAAGCCCGCGCCCACCCGGACATGCACCCATCGCAGGACAAGGTCCGCGCAGAGGCCGTGTCAGCGCGCATAAACGAGGCCTACAAGACCCTAGCCAATCCTCTCTTGCGGGCGCAGTACCTGCTCTCTCTGCGGGGTGTCGATGTCGCCAATGATGAGACTCTCAAAGTGGAGGAGCCCGAGCTACTGATGCTCGTGCTTGAGGCGCGCGAGGAGATCGAGGAGGCCGAGAGCGAGGAAGACCTGGATGAGCCTCGTGTTGCTAACGAAGCACGCATCGCGGAGAGCGAACAAATCCTAGAAAGTGCGTTTCAGAACGACGATATCGAGGCTGCCAAACACGAGGCCGTGCGTCTGCGCTACTGGGTCAACATCAAAGAGAGCTTGGATAACTGGGAGCAAGGCAAACATGTTGTGCTCCAGCACTAAACGATGTGGGAGGAGAAAACAAGAGCATCTTGGTATACACCTAAAAGCGTCTGGTGGGGTTGGCGTCCCAAGATAGGTGTGGTACTTACCTAACGGGTTGCGAAGTGTAGCAGCGGCAGACTTTTATTAGTCTTCGCGATGACCCCGTCCAAGATCAGATCTTGATCTGGGGTTGCAGCGCTGGCATCAGGCAAGAATTTCGTCATTTGATGGGGAATGGGCTGATGCAGCTGAACTTAAATCGACAAGATAGAATCATCATGGCTGCAGGGATTAGAACTCTAGGTACTCGGTACTTTGCCTATCTTGACAACTAGGTTTATGTATGTTGTCTAACGATGCCATTCCTTCGAGGGGAAAATGGGTACCTATTACACCTAGCTACCTAAGTTTCCTGGAGGTAATATCGGCATTAAACAGTTCATATATCGACCTACAGTTGTAAGGTTAGAGTAGAGTTCCACAGGAACGTAGAGACAAGCTTCATAGATAGACCGCCGGCTTGACCTTTGCTTCCTTCTACTATATCACTTTTGTATGCACCAGGTAGATAGAAAGACATACTGTAAACTCTGCTCTCACTTGCCAAACAATTCAGTCGCCAAAGAATTTCAACCTTACAGTGACTCAACCAACTAGTACGTGCCATTAATAAATAGCTGTGTAGCTAAGCTGCTGACATGTCCATCAGCTTTAGCATGTTATCATTATGTAAATCGTATCATGTATCCAGACGCCAGGGTTCCTGTTAGGGCGCCCTCAGATTATGGTATACCCATCGTGACCCGTATTCTCATGTATATACAATATACTCCAGGACGAAGATTGATGACATGTCATCTTTGGTATGCCGGCAGCTGCTCCCCATTACCATATCTCAAACTACTAGACGGTCCGGCACTAGACCCATATACCGGAAAATCATCGTCGTCATCCAGAGTAGGGGCGCTTGGTGCACTGGGTTCTACCTCTCTTGATGGCACCCCATTCCCTCTTCCTTGTTGCATATCCTCAGGGACATCTGGCGGAGCACTGGCTTCATCCAACAACCGCCGCCTTTCGAGTTCTTGTTTGTCTTCCACTACATCAGGCTGTGGTGCCGTTGCCGAAGCAATAACGTCTTCTGTGGGCGCCGAAGGACCTGCTTCGGGAGCACTAGGAGCGCTTGGATCAAAACCAGCATTGAGATTAGGAACCCGAGGTGTGTCTTCTGCTTCGTAGATATCGTCATCGCCGTTACTTGTTGACAGCCCTGCCTCTGGCGGCTGGCTTGGTAACAGCCTTGTTTCGGCTTGCCGAATCCTCTCCTTCTCTGAGAGGTTGTTCTGATTAGGGATCTCAGGGGGAGGAACATACGAAGGAACGGCCTGAGAGAGACTGAAGCCGTTGATATGTGACTGAGGAAAGCCCTGGGGCGAGTGTGGTGGAGGTTGCAAAGGAGCAACTTGTGAATATGGTTGCGGTGGATGCGAAGGGATCGGTGGATTCCGACTTCCGTTGGGCTGTGATAAGAAATAGCCACCAGGAGAGAGTGGTTGGGAGTTTCGGTGTTGTTCAGGGGGAACCTCGTCGGCATAGCCCGGGCCTTGGCCTATAACATCCTCCTCATCGCTTTCAAGGATCCGTACGCTTCGTGATGTTGGGGAAGCTCTCGACCTCTTCCTGTCCCTAGACGAGTCTATAGTGCCTACTACCGTCTCCATCGACACCGCAATGACCCCCTTTTCGTGACGCAGTTGAGACGTGTCGGCAATATTCGCTCCTCTTCTTGGGCCATATGTATGATTGTCTGCGCTTCCATGGCCATAAGATCCGAACCTAGCTGCTGGTCCGGTCTGCACTTGATTTGCCAGCCTTCCGCCAAGGTCAACAACCACCTCAACCAGGTACCTGAAGCTGATCATCTCTCCAGGGACACCCTTAATTGTCGGGAAAGAGTCATCAGGCAACTTGACAGTAACGGTGACTGAGGTTTGCATGGTGTTAGGGTCGATTATGAGTGGCGCTATGTTCTGATCGAGATCCTTGCGGAATATGCTTGTGGAGCTTGAGGAACTCAGTGAGAGCCCGCCCAAACCGGTTCGCGATCGTGGAAACGCTTCTTCCCTATCAATGCGGGCCGCTTCGTTGCGGCTCAACGACTCGTCAAAGAGGGCACTCGGTGGGTTGCTGTCGATCTTGCCCTGCCTCAGTAGTGTCACAATTACACCTGTCATGCTTTTCACCCGTTTAGTATGCTGGACTGTGACCCGCACAGAGACAGCATCTCCCGGCAAACAGCCGCCTTTGAGCAACTCTATTGTTGCTGTGATGGTCTTCTTATCCACAGCCTGCTGTTTCGCTGATGTGAGGGTCCCTACCTGGGAGAGAGTGTTTTCTGGCCTACTCAAGCTCGTACTGTTACTGACGCCGCTCTCCCCGCTGATTTCGCTTCGCATATCGCTCTGTATTGGGCTTCGAGGATCCACGCTGTGCTCGCGGATTTCTTCTGTTGGCGTCTCGACTGGATCCTGCTCAGAGCTGACCTCGTTGATCTCGGATGGTGCAACAGACGTCTTGTCCAATGCCATGGACTTCCTCCTACGGGTCCGCTTTGATATCGGTTCAAGGAAGATGGTTCGCGGTCTAGGGGTGTGAACTAATCCTACATCCACATTTTCTACCAACATCACTTTCCTTTCGCATGATGCTGTCGGAGCGATTGATGTCGGCCGCGTGAGCGTCGCGGTAACCATGTACGAGACCGTTCCTCGTTCAAACTGCGCCGCATGTTAGTCGTGATCTAGTTGCCAATGAACAAGCAATAACCCTACGTCGATGCTGCTCGGCAGCCCTTTGTCGGGAAACATGAGGTCGAACCCAAACTCATATCTGCCAGGTTCTAACCTTCCCTCACCACTTAACACCTGCTCGTCTTGAAAAAGACTTGCGAGACCATTGCCGTGGTATCGCGGGCGCGCCGACTCGCCGTTCTGCGGTAAGACGATGCTTCCTTGGGCCTTGGCGACTGAGGTTGGATCCTTGAGGACCCGGACATATCCATGTAACGACACAGTTAGATGAGTAATCCGCACCGGCTTTACGATAACGACGACGACTGCACCACGAACATTGTCGCCAGCACTGTATCGGCGATGCGGCTCTTCGGCACGAATATGGAAGTCGGTAATATTGCGATTTCGATTGCGTAAAGGGAGGGAGATTGGGAGGCTGAGGCGCGAAAGAAATCTCGGGCGCGTAGACGAGCTGGTAGATGCGGTGGGGGAGGTCGCCCGAGGGGTGAGAGAAGCCGCCAGGGGAGCTGACTCGATGGGAGAAGATGTTGTAACGTTATTGGGAGTATTGGGACTGGTAGAATTCGTAGAGTCAGGGGCTTCTGTAGGGTTAGAGAGCGACAGAGAAGATCTCGAGCGACGGCCCATTCCCAGACGTGTTGCCAAAGGCATAGGAGGGACCAGGATCCGAGACCAAGAGCGACGTCGAGCTCAGGGATCCGACGTCGCGAGACTGTGAGCGTGAGCCCGCAACCTCGGCGTTCTGGCAGTTTTGCGTATCGGGAGGCCGTTTGGTTATATGCATGCGGGTGCGCGAACGTTGGGAAGCAAAGACGTTGAGTCCCGCGGGCGCGTCGGCGGCGGTTGCGGTTGTGATTACGGCTGCGTGTTCTAAGCCTGCAGGAGGGGTACGGCCAAAGGCTATTAGTATACAAGAAATCGGCCAGGAAGACGTAGAGCAATCAATCGACGAGAACACAGACACTATGCAATATAGAGGAGGCGATGTAATATGAAAAGTTGGATTGAGTAAGTGAGTGACGAAAAGTCCAACAACGACTTTGCGGAGGCGGAGGTGGATGGCCACTGCGGCAGTAGTAGCGACGGACAATACCTAGACTGCTAGATTACCTGTAAGTCAGCCACGATAGAAGGTTTAAGTCGCGGGACGGACGGGAGTGGGGGGATGAAGAACCAATTGGAAAGGTACCTTCCTAGCGCATAGAAGTGGGAAATAGCTCCGCCGTGCCCTGTAGCGCAGTCCGAACGGTCTCGGGCAGGATATTTGTAGCGCCTGTAGCTGCTGAGACAGGCGGTGTCCACTATGTACGAGAGATTACCTATTTCAGGACAAGCATTGGGGGTGGGCTAATGACATTGTATGTCTCGACACTATCTCCGCCAGGTACCTATGCAGCTTTCCCAAGTGCTCCGCCTTCAATGCTTCCATCTATGTAAATCTCCAGAAAGCATATTACAGCGCAGGTTACCTACCTATGTCAGCCTGCAGATGCCAAGATCCTGCAGGCTATCTCTCCGCCAAGAAAAGCTTGGTCGTAGCCTCGACGAGCTTGGCTTGCATGTCCAGCCGAAGATCTGGGTCTAAGGGACTAGCGGAAACGACCCAGCTGAATATACGTTGTTCTGTCAAGGCTCTCATCTCACAGCTGAGATATCACTGCCCCGTGCTTATATCCTGCCTAGCTTCTGAAGACCAGACCCTGACGATCTGTCAGTCCTTTGCTATCATCGCCGGCACGTCAACAGCCATCCCAGCAAATTGGTGTGCGGCGTGGCTCGACCCGGCTGAGGCGCCGCCGCTCGCCATGGCATGATAGACGCGTCAATCAGTGGAACTTTGCCGAGGGCCGTGGGCTGTGACGTGGGTGGTGATGTGAACCTGGAAATATACGGGGATACCCTCAACAACATGGTTACGATAAGAAGAAGGGACATGGACAGTGGTTAGCCACGATTCGTAAACTATGCTTATTAGCGTCATTTTTATAATGTTCTCTTGTTCTAATCTATGTGGACGGACCTATTCATCCGTCTGATACTTCCATAATCCCTCAGGCGCAAATCATGCTGCCTCTCAACCGTTAACATCTAAAACACTACAATTACATACATGGTATCATCATCCACCCAATGTCTTTCTCATCCAGACCAATGCAAACCAACCAGCGCAGTGCAATGCAAGACGACGATAAACAAAACACCTCAACCTTGACCATCTGGTCAGCCGAAAACGCCATACAATGCTGTAACAAGAATCCCTTCTTGAATGCTGTTTGCAGTCTAGTCCAATGCTTCTCCGCTCAATATGCTTTTTAAAATGCCTGCACCGACACCGTCGGCTATAGACTCAATCTCCTTCTCTCCAACACAGGATGTGATTCTCCGCTCGTCTCCGTTCGCAGCGAGAGTCTTGCGACCTCTCTTGCTCGGGGTCTGCGGTGCTGCAAGGCTTCCGCTCTTTCCATCAGATGCGTTAACTAATCCTAAAGTCTCGAGACTGCCCGCAACCTCGCGGAATTCGGAGCTCGATAAAGGATGGAGGACTGAGTCGCGTGTGCATAGCTGACAATATGCATCGAACAGATTCTTGATGGTTGGTGCCAGCAGCTTAGACTTTGATGGTGTGGAGCCACCATTGGTCATCTTAACCGCGGTTCGGTTTCGTTTTTCGTAGGCTATCAGGGCGCATAGTGCAGCCTTCTGCTGAAGGTTGAGTGCCTTAAGTCGCTGAGCTGTTCCGTTGCTAAATGCAGCTGCAGTAATCTTGCTGAGATGACCAATCGATGCTCGAGGGGCAGTCTCTGCTGTAAGTGCCTTGAGCGAGTTTGCCATTATCTGAACCACATTCCTTGAACCACCCGATGCGCCATTGATGTTTTCTCCCAGAGGGCGCTTTGAAGGGGTCATTTGTAGTAGTTCCTCCCTCGCCTCTTCTTCATGTTTCGACCGAGTCTCTGTTTCGATCAGATCTAGAGCCCGGCGGCAAAGTTCAAAGGCCTTGCGGAGATCCCCAGTCTGGCTTGACACCTTGCGAGAGCACAGCTCAATGGCAGCAGGGTGAATGAACGGCACGTATCCTTCTTTTCCACCGGCAGGCATGAGAGACTTGAGTCGCATGGTGATGATGTTCTTGACTTGAGCTGTAGTATAAGGGAGGAATGACAGAAGATCAGGCTTAAGGTTCTTGGCCTTGAGTCGAGGCAGGAATCGATCAGTCAAGTCCAAAGCGTTGGCAATGCCGATGAGAATGAGTCGTGAATTCTTCTGTAATGACCACTCAAATACACGATACAGACTCTCCAAGCCCATCGTGAGAATGTGGTCGATTTCATCGAGGGTGACAAGGTAAACGGTGTTCGACTTCGTCTTGGGTATAAACATTGTCTGTAAGGCTGTGATTGCATCGGCCTCGGAGGCGTCGTATCCTTGTCCAAGGGCACCCAGGAGGGTAGTGTAGAGATCCTTGGAAGACTTAACACTCATGCAGTTGACGTAGGCAGACTTTATATCCTTGTGGTTGACATATTCCTGAGTCATTTCGGTAATCATAGCGCTCTTGCCTGTACCAGGAGGACCGCTCACATAAAGGCAGCCATTAGGTGTTGTCGAAGAGTACCGGTTAAGGAACATAGCCAATTGATTTCTCTCATCATCTCGACCGACCAGCTGACCAGGCTCTGCCCCACGAGCAAACAACTGCCGAGCTGAATGGTAGACCGTCTGGATGGTACTGGGCGAAAGAGGTGTGTGCGGTGTCAATCGTTTGAAGAGCTTGCCAGCTGACATGACAGCGTGTCGAGGGGTGGTAGGAGGGACTGAGAGAGCATCGCGATGTCGAGGAGTCGAGGGAGTAACGGGATTCTGCTTTGTAGAGGCTTGCGAGGGAGACCTTCGTGTCCGGGGAGGAAGTTCGGCCAACACATCATCATCTTCATCGAAAGGAGATTGTGTAGGATCTTGGTTCTCGTCGTTATATGAAACACTCTTTGCAAGGCGGCGGCTACGCTTAGTAGGACTAGCAACCGGACAGGGCATGTCTTTGCATCACATCGTTAGCAACTGCCATCTCGAAAATAAAACATTACTCCTTCTCTTCAAGAACTTACCAGCTTCGTCAATGCCTCGAGCCCTCTTTCCTATCGCTGTACGAGCCATGGTTGTGATGATACCTTCCAACTTATGCAGATAATGTACAGGCACTTTCCAACAAATTATGGTATAGGGTTGGGAAGGTAAGGAAGTTGCAAGAGAGACGTTGCTGATGGTAACTGCAGTTTATGGCTTGCCCTGTATGGGATATTAAGAATGGAACCCCATTGCTCTGGGCGTTCGCGCCAGAAACGGCGCTGGGACGTGTTGAGCGCGTCGAGACGCGATACGAGCCATGATCAATTTAAGTAACTGATGGTCTGTGCGGCGGGTCGCGGAAATTTCAGCCACAGCACCGCGAAGCCTCACGCGAGAAACCCCTGCTTGTCACGGCAGGCCGTGGCATGGCTTGCTAGCGCGTTGACTGGATATTAATTTGCGGTGGAAGATGCCGTTGCTCAGAGACGAGACGCCTGCTTAGCTCAATTGAGTAGCCAGCTCGTTAACGAGAAGCATTGATGTCTTTGTTGCAAGTTTTTGCATCGTTTCATCGATCATTTTGTTGTCATTAACGCCCATGTATCTTGAATTGAAGTTATCAGCCCACTTTATGCCAATGCATCCTCAGCCATGTATATCCGGGCCTCGGCATCGGTAGGTACTAGCTAACTAGGTACCTATGCAGTACAGTACTGTAGGTAATTCACTGAAATGTATTACGTCATTGCATTTCAATCGTGAGATGTTATCATTCAATCGTATCAAGCCTGACCCCTCTTGGTCTGTTAAACATCATCCCCGACTTTGAGGTCAGTCGCATTGATTAAAGCCTTCATCATGACAACCTATATCCACGCTCTTACCTTGCCGGACTCGATATTCCTCAAGCCAGCCTTGTCTGTCTTGCTGCCCATCGGTCTCGGCACAGCTGTTGGTTTCAGCGCTACGCGTGAGCTTCCCTTTTATGATTTCCTCTCGAGTCAAACTAACTCACTGTCTACTTGCTTCAGAGACACAAAAAACCTATCTTGCACTTAAGAAGCCTTCTGTGCAGCCTCCACCATGGCTATTTGGTCCTGTCTGGACTGTTCTCTACGGGTGAGGATTCTCTGAGTCGTTCTTATCCTACACTCAGGGGGGCTAATCGTGTCTAGCGTTATGGGCTATGCCGCCTACCGAGTTGCCAACAATGGCCTTTCTCCTTTCTCCTCCCCTGAGACCATCGTCAACACTCGGCGCGCAATGACGCTCTACTCAGTTCAACTCGGTCTCAACCTTATCTGGACTCCTCTTTTCTTCGGCTTGTACCGCCCCATTGAGGCATCGGTCGATATTATCACTTTGCTCGGTGTCAATAGCTACCTGACATACCTGTACAGCTCCATTGACTCGGTTGCCGCTTGGTGTCAAGTTCCCTATCTCGGCTGGCTGAGCTTTGCTACCTACTTGTGCATCTCTATTGGCCACTTGAACAACTGGGACTTGTCGACCAAGGAGGTGTCCAAGAAAAAGTAAATGCTTCCTTTTGACGAAATTTGTATATAGTACATTTGTCAACTTTCATGTGTAACATGTATTTGTGGATGCTTTCAAGCTCAAAACTCCATGTCAACCCTCTCTAATCGTCTATGTATCCAAGGCCCTAATAGGGCTATCTATATTTATCCAATTGGAAAATAAAGGCGATCCCCTTCAGCACATGTTCCAAGCCACTATATGCAATTTCCTAAATACTAACATTCGAACGCCGAAAATGTTCTGCCCAGCCATCACAATCGTAAGAGTAAAGTTGTGTTTCCAAAAACCGAAAATTGCTCTGCCGTAGATAAAAACACTTACACATACTTGGCAGGGTTATTGGAAGGAAAAGTGTCGCTTCAAACCATCGTACACCATGAAGATAAAGGCAGAACTGGGTGCTGATCGAAGGCAGGTTATACCACAGCCACGGTACATACCTCGTAATCCGTGCTGCCTCCAGAGAGCAGCCCCTTCGTTCCAAAATGTTCGACGTTGTTGCAGGTCACTGACAGGCGAGGTTTGCATTCGTGACTTGATTGTATCCGCAGGAAAGAAGAGAAAATTGTACGAGACTCCGGCTGACGCACCAGCTATGGCTTGCTGCCAAAGCGGAAGGGGCTTGTCTAGGATCTGCTGCTTTTCAGCCGCCGATGTAGCTTTTTTCGTCTTGAGTTGGTAAAACATGCTTGTTACCGTTTCCTTGGCACCGAACCACGCAGAGCCACCGCCAGCTTCTCGAATTAGCGTACCAAGCTGGCCATGCCAAAATCCACGAAGACCTTCGTGGCGGAAGACTTGCTTAATGACGGGTATAGGACGAAGTGGTGCACCGACGGATCCATCAGCTAGCATAGGAGCCTGAATCCTACACTTGACGAGCTCAATAGGGGTGAGAACGAATGACGTCAAGGCACCAGCGAATGCACCGGTCACCCAGAGGTCTGGCAAGGATAGTCCCTTCTCTCGCGATGCTAGGCTGCTTGCGAAGAGTAGCTCACGACCAAGACTCTCGAACACGAATAGACTGCTTGTTTCGGCCGCAGCGCCCACTACAGGAGCACTGATGCCACGATAGAGACCCAGTACTCCGTCACTCTTTATAGACTGTCTGAAGCAATCCAATGGGCCGGTATAGCGCAACGGGAGATGATCGGGCTGGCTCTGAAGTCGTACCTTCACCGTGTCAAAGGGGTATTCAATGTATTTTCCAACAGCACCGGCAGCCTAATTATGTTAGCATGACTGAAGCTGGTTCAGGCGGTTACACATACTGATCCGCAGAGGACATCATCCAAGGCCTCCATAAGAGCCGTCTTGCCCTTGAAGGGGAAGGACGTCTCGGCCGCTGCCTCCACAGCGATGGGACTAGGCTCCATTGAAGATGAGAGCTGAAGAATGATACTTATGAAGGATTAAAAAGGAAGGATGCAGACAATCCTAGTATTGGATTCGTGAAAGGGTTGAAAAGCGGTGTCGCGGCTTGTAGACAAGCTTCGAGTGAGGGGCAAGTCGTTGTATTCAATCGCAATACTGGACCGGCAATTGCGTAAATAGCGGCCGGATTTCGAAGTAGTTTGACCCCTGCAATCTCGCAAGCGGCCCGAGCGCTGCTTGGTACTTGTTCAAGAACCGAAGAGACACGAATGAAGGCGCAAATTTGGCTTCTTTAAACTAGAGCTTTGAGCTATATATCGAAAGCCCAAGTGTAGAGTGGGAGGGAAGATGATGAAGAAGAAGGATGAAGGGGGTAGAAAAGCCTCGCAGCTACAGGGCGCGCTTGTCTGCCAGGTTCCAACGCGACTCAGTGGGCTATGCCTGTGACATATAGGTAATCACGCCCTGTGCTGCGAGTTCGCGAAGTCAACATAACATAGAGCTGCGCCAGATGTTACTATAGGTAGGCACCTTTTTGCGACATTGGGCCCCCATGCCTTCCTACAGACCGCAGAAAATTCTCTTATCTTATCAGCCTATCCAGCATTTGACATCACACTGTCCCACCTTTTCTCCTATGCTAGCCAATAGAAGTAGAAACTTCTTTATCAGATCGACCGTGCGCAGCTCAAGGATGTGAGATTCAGGGATCTTGTCTCAATTTTTACGGCATGTTATGGAGGGGTTAGGAGGGGATGAAGGGCTTCACGGAGTATCATGGTTCTTTGAGTGGTCCCTAAATCTAGAAGGGATCCGTTTGAACCAATTTGGCCCTATGAGCATCCGAAAGACCCTGCAATACTGGATGTAATATTGGGCCCCACGGCCCTTGGAACAGTTTTTCTGGTTTAGTGCTCTGCAACTTGATCTACTGATTGATAAGATATCCACTCCCGACGGTGGTCTAACTGGAGACAGTGAGGTGCAAAGTCGTGATTGCTTTTCCGCCTGTGCCTGAACGGCACAAACGGCAACCGAAGCCAATTTCTGCAAGCACATACATGCTTGAAGTACAGATTCTAGATCGCTCTAATTAAAATCATCAGGTCGAGGGCCAGTGCAATTATGCACGTAGGAGTAGAAAACGCTGGTAGAAGGACCATGGTTACTCTGCCTTGTTAAGCCCATGGGAAAGAGCCATAAACGTACACCCAAATAGATGCCGCATGCGGTAATTTTGATGTGCTGTTGGTTTGTCACTAACTGGCAAATGGAGCATTAAGTTGCAGTTGTACTTCGGGCCGGCGCAAGTATTTTCCAGTTATTGTGCGCGGAAGGCGGGGAGCCGCGTCTGACGCGACGCAACGCGATTGCCAGTTTTAATTGATTGCATCTGCAGTCCGAGGCCTACTTATGTATCCCTAGCTTCCCATACTTTCAACTCAACACTCGATAACACTGCCAACATGACTGTCTCACAAAATACTGCAGACTCAGAGCCTTCACATGACTCAAAATCTATCAATCATGAGGAGCATCAATATTTGGACCTTGTTCGAGAAATTCTCGAGAGCGGCGAGCGTCGACCAGACCGGTAAGGGAGCATGGCTTGCCCCCAAAACTAGGACCGAACATCCTAACAATATTAAGGACTGGCACAGGAACATACTCCATCTTTGCTCCCCGACCCTTGAAATTCTCCCTTAACAATAACGGCACCCCTATCCTTCCTCTCCTCACCACTAAGCGCGTCTTCACTCGCGCTGTCGTTGCCGAACTGCTCTGGTTCATTGAGGGCAACACTTCTTCCAACAGCCTCAGCGAAGCTGGTATTAAGATTTGGGACGGGAATGGCTCTCGCGAGTTTCTCGACAACCTCGGCCTCAACCATCGAGAGGTCGGCGATCTTGGCCCTGTATACGGCTTTCAATGGCGACACTTTGGCGCCGAGTACGTCGATGCCAAGACAGACTATACTGGCCAGGGAGTCGACCAGCTTGCCGAGGTTGTTCACAAACTTCGTACCAACCCCTACGATCGCCGCTTAGTTCTCTCCGCTTGGAACCCCGCCGATATGAAGAAAATGGTACTACCGCCCTGCCATATGTTCGCCCAGTTCTACGTATCCTATCCTCGAAACAAAGACAATGACTCAGAAGTCAAACCTCAGGGCCACCTCCACTGTCAGCTTTACCAGAGGTCTTGCGATATGGGCCTCGGCGTTCCTTTCAACATTGCCAGTTATGCACTGTTGACACACATGCTTGCGCACGTCTGCGAACTGGTTCCTGGGAGCCTTACCCATGTTATGGGTGACGCCCATGTATACCTCGACCATGTTGAGGCTCTCAACACCCAACTCGAGCGCGAGCCCCGGGACTTCCCTAAGTTGGAGATTTCCCGAGAAAAGGGTGGAAGCATCGATGGATGGAAAGCAGAAGATTTCACGATCAAGGGCTATGACCCCCATAAGACAATTGCAATGAAGATGTCTGTATGAGTTACGTACAAATTTCTCAATTTAGGAGTTCCGGTTGGCCAAGTGGCATGGACTAAATGGTGTTAGATAGTACTTGATATATGAAGAATCCTTATTAGATTACATGATATATGCGTTCATGTCACAACAATAGACAATGGGGCCGCTATAAACTTCGGTATCACAAATGCATATCAGCTCCCCGACCATGCGGGGGCTCGATTGATAGTCTACAAGCAATACAGTAGCTACTTCCATTTGTGTACAACAAACGCATTCAAAAGATTATTAGATTGCACAAATCGTCCATCACAAGATCTGGGTGGTACAGCGTGAGCCGGTTCACTGCTTCTTCTTGTTGGAGGCCTTGCTAGGTGAGCCTTCCTTCTTCTCAGCTGCTTCCTTGGCCTCCATAGCAGCATAATCATCCGCCTCCTTCTTTTCGGCGTACCACTCACCGGCCTGGAGAACAAGAATACCAACCAGGACGAGAGCAAGAATGGTATTGCTGGCTGAGAGGACCTTCAGGCTGTCCTCGCGACCAAGAATAAGCTCGCCGCTCTCACCCTCGTGCGTCTTGCCATCGAAGCCGTCGTTGGTCCAGATTTCGGCGCTGACACTTCGGAGAGCCTTGACGATGTTGGCGACGTAGACACCAAAGCCGATGAGGTAGAGGATAAGAGATGCGCCGTCAAAAAGGAAGTTGGCCTCGCTGGGACGGAAGAGTTTAATAAAGAAGCCGATGAAGCCAATGGAAATGATTATGTGAAGAATGCGACTGATGAGCGCCGGGGACTGATGCACAAATTTCAAATGCGTCTCGAGGTGGTCAAAAAAGTGGTCAGGCACGGGAGCCTTGGTCCAGAGGAGGGGGAAATCGTAAGGGAATGAGGCAAAAAGGATGCCGAGGAAGAAGCAGACAGCTATAGACACGAATCAGCGCGGGCCAAAAGCATTGAACACGAACAGGTAGCTTACGGGCGACAATCATAAACGTAGCAAAAGAGCCAGACCCATGGTAGTTCTTGGACCTCGTGGTCTTGGAATAGTCGATGAAGCCACTCATGGTAATGCTGGTGGAGGGATTTTGGAGGCGCAAAGATCTGGCACAAAGTGCGGAGACGTGGGAAAGGATATGCGTTTAATGTAAGAGCAATGCCGCGCAGGAGTTGCACAAGTCAGGCTCTGTCGCAATGCGCTGGAGATCAATGTGATGATGCTAGTGAGATGAAGGCGGAGGAAGAAGAAGCCACGGAGGAGATGAGGGAACTTGTCTTAAGGTAGGTAGGTGGTGGTGGGACGAAATGGAAGGTACCTAATTGGAAGGGTCAGGGAGGTAGATACCTTCCAGTTTGGTGGTAGACTGGGGGCTCGTGGAGTAGCTGACCTTATCTTAACCAAGTGGAGCTTCTGGTTTCTTTAGCAAATATGGGGTTTGTGAGTGAAAAGGTCTATCGACACTTGGGAATTCTGACTAATACCACTTGAGAGAATAAATTGTTACCCTGAACTGGGTTGAAACGGCCAGCAACGGTTTCGTTCGCTTAAATTGGGTAGCTTAGGTTATCACTCGACTGCTTAAACCAACGCATGACTTGTTGTGACATCTCAATGATGCCGGACATCGGAGTATTTGTATGTAATGCAATGACAACTTGAACAACAGCAGGACTAAGATTAGCGACAGTTAATGGATACCAAGTTGATTCTGGGGGCTATAGAATACGACGCCATGTGACTTCGCGCGACTCTCGCCAAGCTGTGCCGCATGAGTCACGTTACATCTACAAGTGTGTCTTCCATTTCTCTGAGCGATAACGGGGACTTTGTCTTTACTGAGTTACTAATAACTGGCACTGTTGCTTTATAAATACGAGTTGGCTGACCATTTCTCAGCCCTACTGCCTTGTTTAATGTCAAGTGGTAGTTCCAATTGGTGATATCCACCCCGCCTTCATCAATCCACTTCTAGACGACATTGCTTACTATTCACGACTTACAAGATTCGCCATACCACAATTCATCTGTGTTCTACTCAGAAACATTATGGAGGCTAGGTGTCAATGCGGTTCAGTCTCATTCAAGACTCCTCTGCCTCAGCCACTTGCGCTCTACATTTGTCACTGCGATGCCTGTAGGCGACAAACCGGCTCGGCTTTTGGCACTTCGGCCATCTTTCCCCGGTTCGATTTGCCGGATACCGATCTTCTGAGCTGTTACAGGTAAGGAGGAATGCCTATTAAGTCGGGATATGATAGACTAATTGGCTTTGGTGATGATAGTCGGCCTACAGCGTCGGGACATCAACTCTACTGGTGCGTATTCAGGTGCATCCACACACATAAATGATTGAGTTTTGACTTATAAAACAGCTACTTTTGTCGCAAATGCGGAACTCGCCTGATACACTCAACACCTGTATGTACTAGCCCTCTCATAATTCTTCTTATATTCACCAATCCAAGTCAAAAAACGTTATTTCCGTTAAGGGAGGCTGTCTCGACGGCCTCGACTGGAAACGCGCCATTCACATCTGGACAAAGACCGCCATGGTTCCAATTCCTGAGGGGTCCGAAACACACTCGGAAGAATCGGGATATACGGACTATGGTTCCACACAAGAGGAACTGGATCAGCCTGGAGATCTGGTCGGGAGTTCGGGATGTAATGTTCCTGTTAATAATAGGACACCTGTGGCGAGTTCTTGTGGGTTCAACGATCGTGTTGATGTGACAGGATGAGCATTATGCCGTTGCTGAGATTCATTGGGGTCAGATTGTGAGTCTTGGAGTTGATGTATGCTATGTCATGGGGATGCATAGGCGCAACAAACGATAGGATACACGAAAAAGATGTTATGGATTCTGAAATACACCGAAGTAGGGTATGGCTTCTTATGATTGTTTTAGTGGTTGCTCGTAGCTATCGCAAATATCTAACAGCCATAACAGGACTTGTAAGTTTATGATCCTTGCAGTTTAGACGTACGTACCGTCGGCCGGAATCGTGAATCGTTGGCATCACCAGCAGCCAACATTCCAGACTGGATCATATGATGAAAAAAAGACGATATATGCAAAACTTCAATGATTAACTTGGCATTCGCTAGCTGGGTCCTGTATTGAATCTTTTGTAAGTCGAGAATGACTTGAGAGAATAGATCAAATCACTGCTGGGAATTTAGCATTCAGGGACTAACCCTAGACCCCTGAGTTATATGTATCCTTCCATACGTTTTATGCTGCAGGATACATATATGACAGCTGCACGTCAACTTACAGGATGCGCGCTAAAAGCAGATCAGAGATCCTTATGATTGTGGTACAACCTTGAGACTTTGAGATCGTCATCTCAGCCTTATTTTAATTGCCCATATCAGCTGCATTAATTTGAGTCATTGAATTTTCACAGCTTACCATATTATTACGAAGCAAACCCTCAATTCTTGGCCTTTCGGTCGATGCACCTTAAAGGGGCGAGTCGGCCCCTCCCGAAACCTCGGATGAACCAGGGTTGCTTCACCTGCGTCTCGTTATTGATGGAGAATTCGAGATGACCGACAACGCAGGCCTTTCCTTTTGCTTTTCTCTTCTCTTTTTCAGTTCGTAATAAAATCTTCACCCGTAACGGAAGAGACCGAACTGTCATCTGTACCTGCGTCTAGGCCGCCAAGACGGTCTTGCAATTTCGCTATGTTTTCCTATACTGCAAGTCAACTGAGCGCTTAACAAAACGTGTGATGAGAGTTGCTATGCTTTACTCTGTCTTGTTCGTCTTGTTATGAATGTTGCCGCCAAGTCCTGTCAAATAGTGGTGCCATTGTTAGCCCCCCCTTTAGTGCCGTCCTGGCAGTTGGCTTGAGCGCTCTAAGGAGTAGAGATGAAGATTATGTTCATGCATTCTTAGACGAGGATAAGAGGTTGAGTTTATATACCCCATTAGACAAAGCTAATCATGAGCCGAACCGTCGATCAATAAACTCAATCGTCGTTTTGACCTTACTATCTCAGTGTCGTATTTAATTCCGAGTCTCCCAGTCACAATAGCGTCTCAGGAACCACTTTCAACCCCCGACCCTAGTTCGTCTCCGAACCTCAATCCTAGCTCCATCCTAACCTCACTTGTCGCAGTCTCCGTTTGAGCCTCAGATTCCAGAATCGCAATGTGTGAGAACCAAGTCTAACCCCTGCGTCCTGCGCCGGTGGACGCGGTAAGTCTGAACTATGGGGTTACGGTATGGTATGGTATGGTATGGGCATCATCCCATTTTCTCCCTCTCTCCTCTCTTTGGGTGTTCTACTACTTTGTACATTTCTGCTTTTTTCCCTTTATCGTGACATCAATCGCTTCGCTCATTTATCGATTGACGTTTGCTGTGCTGTCGGGCTTGGACTCGGCGTACGGCCTCACTGCTCTGCTTCGCTTCGCTTCGCTTCGCTTCGCTCCTCTTCTTATCTGCCCCAGGCAACCATTCTTTTCTACCGTGGGTTGAGTGCTTCTTAATACTAGTTCGGCATAGTATCACGAAGATCGCCATTGAGTATTCGTATCCGTCGCTCGTTCATTCAACCCGACTAAACCGCTATTCCGAACCTATCAACGGCTGGACTGTTGTGCCATTCATTACGCCAAGTTGCGAATTATTACCAACCACGTCTGATTAAGGATCTAAACAATCATGAAACTGTTGGTCTGGCTTACTGCCGCCCATCTTGCGCAGGTGAGTATTCCAAGCTGAAGACTATACGATTTAGAATTGTAGCTCATACAGCATAGGCCGCAGGCAGGCATGGACAAAGGTCTATGAGGAAAAGACAGGCAGTTGAAGAGGCTCCGGCACCCAAGTTTGAAGGGTGAGTTGAAAAAGGCTCGAATAACAGTGTCGATATTCACTAACACCACCATCAGTCTGAGACTGTCCTACATCACCGAGACTACGACTCAGAAAGTGACCGAGACGCAAACTGTCGTCCAGACTGACACGGACGAGGCGACTGCTTCTGCTCAGACTGTGACTGTTACTATCGATGCGGCTGCCGTAACTGTTACTGTTAACGCGCCTCCTGTGACTGTGACCGAAGTTGTCAATGAGGTCGTCACTCAAATCGCGACCCAGTATATTACCCAGATCGATACTCAAATCGTTACCCAAGTGGCACCGGCACCTGTAAGTTTTTGAGGGACATAGATAAACACTTATATGCTGATTAGGCTATAGCCTGCCGTAACAGTAACTGAGACTATTACAGAAACCGTAAGTTTATCATTCGTGGTAGTTCAAACTCATATACTAATGTTTGGTACAGATTGCTCAACCCATCACTATTGTCGACGTTTCCCCCATCACGATTGTGAATGCAGTAACTGAGCAAGTGACCGTCACTGGACCAGCACCAGTAAGTTCTCTTAACTTCTAGTGTCTATAAGCCACATATTGACTCTATAGCCGGCCATTACTTTTACCCACACCGTGCAGGCGTCTCAAGACAAGCCCCTTGCACAAAAGATGCACCAAGGCGTCGTCACCGTCCCCATTGATGAAGATGCTCTGCCAACAACGACATTCGGAGCAGACCCTTTGGTTCAATCTCTTGTGGAAAAACCGACTACGATAAAGACAAAGGCCCCTAGCCCTTCATACGTAGCCTCGCCCAGTGAGAGTGAAGCTACACCGGATGAGAGCGAAGCCACACCTGATGAGAATGAAGCTGCGCCTAGTGAGGATGAAGCACCTGTTGACTTCGCCCCTTCGATGGAACTCGGAAACATGGAACCTGATGCCACGCCAGATCTCGACTCACCGGCGTTGGATGCTCCCCAGGAAACAGCAACTCCAGGGCCATCTTCGAATTTTGGAGCTCCGATTGATCTCTCTGATATGAAGCTTAGCAGTGTGCTCGACCTGGGTAATTTGGCTGGAGGGTCGGGGCCGCTCAAGGCTCGTGCTACGGATACTGCATGAGTATGCGAATCATGTGTTGGAGATGATGGTGAAAATCGTAATTGTCGAGACGGATTTGATGATGGTTTTCAAAGCCTTATGCTGTAATTTTGTAGCCTTTTAATTATGTGAGCAAGTCTCCAGAGCCTGTCAACTGCGCATCTTTCTAGGGGGTATCATCACGCCATGCTTTGTGTCTATCCGTGTTCAAAAACACAAGTCTCGAGTCTCTTTTATTTCTTTTCAGTGCCTGCATTCCTCGAAGCCAGTTTCATCTTTTTGGCCTGCCGCTTGCTCATCTGCTGAGAATCCTCTTCACCATTCTTACGCTTCTGGTTTTCATTTTGTCCCTTGCTCTTGTTCTTTTTTCCCAACTCGTTTGCTTTCTTGCCTTCTTGTCCATTTTCTGGCTCCCCATATCCCTTGGTGACTTCAACAACGTTGATTACCCCCCTGAAGCCATTCCTCTTGATGCCCTCGTTTATGACAACGGAGCGTGGTATCTCGCCGATGCCTTGCATGCCCTTCTCATTGCCTAGTCCCCATACGCCGAGTAAGTTGACCGCGTCCGCAGGCGCCCGCAGTGATAGTGCATCCTTGGCTTCGCTGCTGATCATAATACCTCTGCCACGAGTCGCTCGGATGAGACTGGTAACGTTTGAAATGAAGTTTGCGCGTCCTCGGGTATCAGCAGCCAGGGACTGGCTGTAACAAATCTCGAAACGAATGCCGCGCGATACAGCAGCCATACATGGTTTCGGCTTAAAGTGGAATTGCAGGTGCTGAGTAAAGTCCATGGATATTATGGGGACGTCGAGCGTGAGACAGGCATTCTGGAAGGCCTTATCGGTAAGAGGACGGGCGGCGATGATATCGTATGTCGAAGTGAGGAATGGTATGCGGTAGTTGTTGGCGGAGGGGTCTGAGAGTGGGAGTGTCGCGCGGTGGAGGACATTTGGAAGCTTAGCTGAGCTTGGTGAGGATGGTAAGGGAGGGAATGGCGCAACGAGGTTAGCAGGAAGAGGGAGCGTAAGCGTATGATTTAGAGCGACTGTAGAGTATCCGAAAGAGGATGAGAGGGTTAGGGTCTGTAGAAGCTGGTCTGGGGTCGTCGAAGGCGACCAAGCTATGTTGAGGTCGTAGAGCATGACGGCTAGACTAAGGATTGGAGGATTTGCGCTATGAGCTAGCAGAGCATTATACGCCTCAGGTTTAGAAATCCAAAGGTCCAAGGGTGCTTCTTCTAGTGAGAGGTATCTTTTAGCGGGCTTGAAGTACACTTGCGCAAGCTTGGTGGTTGTTATTGCGTTGGTCGATGCAAAAAGTGTGTCTCACGATGCTGAGTTTAGCTTCCTTTTTTTTACCTCCAAAATTTCCCCACGAACCCCCATGACGCACCTGAACTAACGTGTACCATATAAGCTCTGTGGTCCGTGCATCATGTGCCTTTCCCGCTAACTGCTGCCCCTGCCGAGCGTCATCACCTTGTTCTTATTCTCTACCTATTGTGCCGGGAAGTAGGTATGTAAGTTAATAGACAGCTACCTTAGTAGGCAGTATTACATAAAATTGATAAATAGTTGCATGCCTCAATAAGCTTATATAAAGCTCCAAGCATGCCCCTGTGATTGTGAAGAATAAGAAAGAAAGCCAATACAGCACCTTTACATACCTAGGTATAGTACATTCAGCGCTGATATCTGACCAATCTTGGGCTTAAAGCTTGCCAAGAGCTGCGCCGCCCAAACGACGACGACGCGCCACTCCTCAACTCCGGCTCCCGGGCCCTTAATCGACAACTTCAACTCAACACACTTCATACCACAAATAGTCGAATAGTATCACACATCACCAAACACATCGCATCCATCTCATCCTCTGCGCGACTCTACCTAAACACCAAACATGTTCTTCTTCTTTGTGTGCGGTGAGCACACCTTTCGCAAGGAAGTTGCTGGCTACGAGGGCGCCGTTTTCCAATGTCACCACTGCGGTAACATGGCGGCTCATGTCATCAAAAGCAATCCTTGGTTCACATTCTGCTGGATTGTATGTTTTTTTCTCCCTATTACTTCTTGACAAGTGACTAACCGTTCACTTCCTACAGCCCGTCGTTCCTTTGTCCATCTCCGGCTATACCGATGTCGCATGCCGTATCTGCAACTTCCACCAACCACTCGAGAACCGTCCCGATGTCAAGGGAATGGTCGGAGGCGGAGGACCCCCTCCAGGTCAACATTACGGACCCCCACATGGGCCGCAAGGACAGCAGCCTATGCGATACGGTTGAGACGGATAGTCTCTGTGCGAGTTCCTTGATCGAGCCGTCGTACCCGTTTGCGTGGCGAGTCCTCACCCTAGCGATATATCTGGTTTTTTGATACTGCGCTCTTTTTCATGTAGCTGGTTTTTTTAGAGGCAATGTAGCTTGGTGTTAAGGCGAACTGGTATACCCGACGCTGGGTTTATTTCGATTACGACAGTCATTTTCGTTCGAAACCATTGACCGATAGTCGAGAAGGAGAAGCTTGTTGGCCACTCATGCCAACCCTCTGCAATGGTCTACGCAGCAAGCTTATACTACCGATCAATAATTCAACCAAATCCTGATGATTTGATGACCCATACCTGGGGTCTTTACTACAGAAACAGTTGATCAATATATACTGACTCTTGAGAAGCCATATCTCTTTCAGTATTGCCAGTCATTACCGATTGTCTTGATAATTCCTGGTGCCTCCATTCTTAGCACATACGACCAAAGCTCGGAGAGAATACGGGGTCTCGTCCGCTCCCCCATAGTCAAGCTCCAAAGCGCTGGATTAGTAGTTGGGTCGGTGACGACCAGCGAATCCCCAGTGTTGTATGTAAGTTTTGCTCGTTTGCTCTTTTGCTGTTCCTCTTGACTTACTGTGTTGCAAAACTGATAGCTTGTACGGACTGTTACACCCTGCCTCGGCCCAAGCCCAGTTCATCATACATAGATCCCTGATACAATGGTTACACGCATAGAACCGCCAATGAAAAAAATACCTATCGTTCCAAAGGTCATTGTTTTCTTCCTGTTGATATGAAGCTAGAAACACGCTACAGCATGTGAGGCTTAGGTCGACAGGGGGCAAGCCTCGTTGCGGGGCGGACACGGTTTGGCAGGTGCGATCTGCAGCCTCATGCCCGATTAAGCGAGCCGTTGCCGAGCAACGGCGCCAAACACGGTCGAGCACATAAGACCCTCTAGAAAAGAATAAACATACCTATCATTGTAACAACCATGTTACTACTTTCATAAACCCTTCCTTCTACATACTAACATCACAACACGTACACAGTAAGACGAGCGCCATGGATTCACCACCCAAGAGAATGACACGTGCCCGGGCCGCCGTCAAGGCTGACGAGCCCTCCGTTAAAGCCACAAAAATCGTCACAGCTGCTGCACGAGCAAAAACCACTGCTACTGCGGGCACAAAGAGTACAGCCGCCAAGAGAAAGACAAGGGCTGACGAGAATGATGAAGAGGAGGAGGAACAGCGTGAAGTTGCCGTTGTGAGGAGAACGCGTGGCCGACCGAGAAAAGCTGAGGAGTCTGAGCCTGAAGTACCTGCAAAGGCTACACGGGGTCGTGCAGTGAAGAAGGCTGCTACAGAACCTCCCAAGGAGAATGCTGCACCTGTTAGAGCAGCCCGGGGGCGGCCTCGGAAAGCAGTTGCTGCAGCTCCTGCAGATGAGCCTGCTCCTGTTCCAGCGCCTACGAAGAAGACCACAACCACACGCACACGCACTACAACCGCAACAAGAACAGCGGCAGCTGCCAAGCCTGCTGTCAAGAAATCAGTCAAGTTTCAGGAACCTGACAAGGAGAACATTGAGCCTACCGTCGAGGTTAAGGAGCCTGCTCGGGCTGGAATCCGAGGTCGACCAGCCAAGCGTGGAGGAGCAGCTGGAACTCGAATAACCAGAGCGGCGGTAAGATCCGCCGAGTCGACAGAAAAGAAACCTCTAAGTCCTAAGAAAATTACTCAGATACCCGTTTCGAAGGACGACGATTCCGAGGATGAGCTTGCTGGCGATATGACCCCGGTCAAGCCGATGTCGAAGAACCCAATCAAGCCCCCGAGCAGCGTCGTAAAGAACCGACCTGAGACCTCCGAACAAGAACCTACCGAATCAACAATTGCGGCGGAGAGCATCCTCAACCCACCCGACCTTGGTCCAAATGTTTTGACGTCTCCAGCCAAGAGAGTACCTTCTTCAACCCTCAAGGACAGTATGAGATCACCAGCTCGCCGAATCGGTCTCGTCCCCCTGCACGGATCTACGATGAAGAAGACTCAGGACAACAACGCCCAGACTGAAGATGGCACTTCTTTCAAGAACTCACTTCTCATGTCTGCGGCAAAGAGACCACAATCACCCATCAAGGGCCTCAACTTTGGACAATCTCTCAAGCCTCAGCAGAGTCAATCGGCAATGAAAGCTTCTCTCCTTCTTTCTCCTGCAAAGCGGGCTATGCCTGGTCTAAAGCCAGTTACCGAGCCTCGACCCCAGGATATTGCCACCCTTGGCGAACCACCAGTCATGAAGTCTCTGGTTTTAGGTACTCCCACCCCTGCCAGCCACGCTCGACCTTCGGACAAGCTCATGCTGGAGGATTCGCCTGACCTGGACTTTGATACTGTCGAAGATGATATCTTCAACGAGCCTATGGAAAACTTACAGTTCCCTGGTCGTTTGTCTGCTGTTCTGCCTCGCCATGCTGATCCTGCATTCAAGGATATGGGGATTGTGGACGGGCCTCAGGAGGATGTTGCTCCCGTGGAAAAAATCCAAACGGAGGCAGAGGCTGTCTTGGTGATTCAGGAGGAATTGGTCTCTGAAGCTGAGCCAATTGCAGAAGCGACTGAACCTGCAGAACATGACGATAGCATGGCTGTTGACGAGGAGTCTGGTCAGGTAGATGATGCTTCTCAGGAGACACTATCTAATACCTCCACCTCTACTGAGTCACCAGCTCAGGAGCAGAACCCAATGTTCCAACTTAGAGAAAAGGACCTAGAACCCTCCCAGGATACAGACTCAGAGTCGGATGATGAGAACACACCTCCCACCAGAGCAGAGTATACTACGCCAGCTCCCATTGTTTGCAAGACACCCAAGACCTCCCGGGCTTCTATGGGCGGCTTCAGTGCGCTCGCTGATCGGATGGGATCTTGGAAGGCTAGCTCCCCAGTCAAGATGGCTCCTCTGGCTTCCGGAAAGAAAGCATCTGAGAAGTCTGCTGCTCGTACGGAACATGTTGCCACTCTTCGCTCTGGGGCATCGCCAGCCTCAACTCACTACTTTGAGGATGAGATGGCAGTGCGGGCAGGTATAGAGATTTCGCCAGAGGGCGGGACTGCAGAGATTGAGGACCCCTCTTTCAACGACATGGACGTCACTGAGGAGGATGTTGCCTTGGCCAACGAGGCTAATGAGATGTCCTTGATGGAACCTGAAATCCTCGAAGACATTGTCGACACCAATGCTTTTGATGACACTCTTTCCGAGGCCAGCCAAGAGTATGGCGATGAGAACGAGGTCCCTTTTGACCCTGCTATGGGCCCGTCACCTGCTGCTGTACCCGTCACCCCCGTTCGTCCTGTTATGAAGACATTCAACACCACTACAAAGGTGCCCTTGAAGCCTGCCGATGACTCTTCACCTACACCCCTCAAAAAGCGCAGCTTCAGCGCTTCACGAGTCGCGCCAAAGCGACCCTCAGGACCGACAAGGAACGCTACTGTTATATCCTATTCCCCGGCCAAGGGAAGGAAGAGCATGCCAGCCACCATCCCTGAGGTGCCCTCTGCCCCTGCTACGCCTGAACCGGTCACTCCCTCAAAGGCCGAGCTCTGGTCTTCACTGGGCACACCCGCACGAACCCCACGACGTGATATTGACCCTGCTTTGCTTCGAGGTGCTGTCGTCTTTGTCGATGTATACACTAGCGAAGGAGCTGATGCCAGCAGCATCTTTGTGGAGCTGCTCACTCAGATGGGTGCTAAGTGTTTGAAGACATGGAGCTGGAACCCTAGCGGTTCTGCCACTGATGTGACTTCCAGTAAGGTTGGAATCACGCACGTCGTCTTCAAGGACGGCAGCAAGCGCACACTGGAGAAGGTCCGTGAGAGCAACGGAATTGTTCAGTGTGTTGGAGTCAGTTGGGTGCTTGAGTAAGTTGATTTGATTCTTGGGTTTTGAACTTGGGCTAACCAGACATAGTTGTGAGCGTGAGAACGACTGGGTTGAGGAGGTCCCTTACTACATCAACACGAGCAACGTTCCTCGTGGTGGAGCTCGTCGTCGTAAGAGTATGGAGCCAAAGGCTCTCGCCAACATGAACGGTACACTTGTCACCAGCCCTGCCAAGGGAGGTTCCCGCACAGCTCCCTCTACGCCCATCAACCGCCGTGAGAGCACGCAATGGATGTATACCCCTTCGGATCAAGGAGATGAAGATGAGGAAATGGAGGATGTTGAGTGGTCCGAGGCTATTCTGACTCCCGTCCCCAAGACGCCTGCTCCGGATGCTATTGCGCGCTACGCTGCCAACCTTGCGCCTGAGACACCTTCAGCTGAGGACGAGGATGATGATTTGGACGAGTCTCCTACGAAGAGCGCTATGTTGACACGTACATGTCCTCCAAAAGCCAACGTCTTCCGCGAGATGGGTGCTGGTATTATCAGCCAGGAGAAGGATGACCACGTTCTCGTACGTCTTATGGCGGCGCGACGCAAGAGCCTGCAGTTTGCGCCCAAGATTGGTAGCCCTCTGGCCAGGGCGTGGCAGTAGATGCAGATGTAAATATGGAATAATTGTGCATGGTTAGGTTTTGGTCTGGAGTTTACGGTTCATCATAGATTTATCGACACACGACATGGCATATCGTCACTCGTTTTGTCATAGGGATGGGAATACCACGGGACAGACAGGACCTGAGATTTGGCGTTTGGTGGTTTGACTGATTACTAGTATACACATCGTTGTGCCCGCTAATTGTATGATTGTATGATTGAAGATTGATGTGCCATATTTCTTCTGATTCATTGACTGGCAGTAGAGAGACGCTCATGACTCTGTTACCTCTCGGTCAAGAAAGCGATATGGATTCTCTTGGCATCCCGTTCTTTCAACCAATTAAAGCCACGCCCGGTTAGCTCAATCGGTAGAGCGTGAGACTCTTATGAGTACACGAATCTGAAAATCTCAAATCTCAAGGTTGCGGGTTCGACCCCCGCATCGGGCTGTTCCTATAATTCGATTGCGAGCATGCGAGGCATTTCTTTTTTTGTTGTTTCTTGCCCTGATGAAGAAGGTAGGACGAAAGAGCGAGCGAGGTTGGTTGGGTGGTGGTTGAAGGTTGATCATGTCGGTCTTGGATATTATACCCGCCACACTTGCTGAACACTGGAGATGTGGCCATTTCTTGTCTTGATAATTGTAGATAATCTTGATGCCGTGTGTAGTGCAGTACCCTTCACGCCTTGATAAACGCCCTCATAGCCTTGACAGCATCCCCCTCGTTGCTCTTAAGCAGCTCCGTGGCCTTTGCTTTTGGTAGATCAAGCTCTTCGACGAGAAGAGCCACATCTGTGGGGTCAACCTTGACATTCTTGTGGGACGCAGCAGCTGAAGAGGCCGACTTTACGCCAGAGAGGTTCTTGATGGCCTTTGAAGCGGCATCGGCGTCGACGTTTTGGGGGGTTGAGGAGGGAGAGTCGGTGGCATCGAGATTTTCAAGAGCTGAGGCGGCTTTTCGGTCCTCAGCGGACTTGGCTGTTTGAGAGGGGGTTTCGTCGGTCATGATTGTTTGTGATGTGTTGTTCGGTTGGTGGTTAATGATAGAGAGAGAGAGGAGAGGTGAAGCTGTACGGATACAGCAGTAAGTACAGTGGGTACAGCTGTAGTGGGGTTGGAGGGGTATGTTAGAATTGTGGACACCTTGTGTATATAGTAAGGCAAATAATGGAAGTTATGATACTATCCAAGTACCTATGTATGGGCATTATGTAGGTATCATGAGAAACTTGATTGCTGCCCTAGCGAACTTTCTTTCTGATTTATTATTTCCCATTTAGTTGTGTTCTTAAAGAAGGGCACCTATTCAGACGTTTACGCCACACCAGCCACATTGTGTAGAAAGATAGTGGCTACTATCGGCTACGTGTAACTCGCCGTTATTTGTCAATTAACTTTTTGAGCTTCATTTTTTTGGTCCAACTAGGGTGAGTCCGAGCGCCTCTCAGCCATGTTCCTTTGTTCCTGAATGTGACTCACTCACTCACTCATCTCAGATCATCCACCTTTACAAAAGACAACTTGAAATATAGAGGGTATCGCAGAAGACTGGCTCTTTTGACCCTGAAGTATTCGAATTAGTTGATTGCAGGACGCTGCTCACCCCGCTCATCTCACCTCTTACACACAACCTTCCTTGTCTTCAATATGGCTTCATCCTGGGAACCTTCATCCTGGCGCTCAAAGCCCATAAAACAAGCCACAGCCTATCCTGACCAGGAGCCTCTCAACAAAGCCATCCGGGAACTCACCGACCTTCCTCCTCTGGTCCACCCCCACGAAATCATCGCCCTCAAAGCTCATCTCCGCGATGTGGCACAGGGCAACGCCTTTCTCCTTCAGGGCGGCGACTGCGCAGAGCTCTTTGACTACTGTCGTCAGGGCCCTATCGAGAGCAAGATCAAGCTTCTTCTTCAGATGAGCGTTGTTCTCATCTGGGGTACAAACAAGCGAGTCGTCCGCATTGGCCGTATGGCAGGCCAGTATGCGAAACCGCGATCTAGTCCTACTGAAGTTGTCGATGGAAAGGAGGTTCCTAGCTTCAAAGGCGATATAATCAATGGCTTCCGTCTCGAGGATCGAGAGATTGATCCTAATCGTCTTGTAAAGGCCTACCATCACTCTGCTGCTACCCTCAACTATATCCGTGCCGCTCTCGCTTCCGGCATTGCAGATCTTCACCGGCCACTTGACTGGGGTCTCGGCCATGTGCGGGACCCGGAGCTCAAGGAAAAGTACTCCAACATCGCTACGAGCATTCAGCAAACTCTTCGTTTCCTACAGGTCATCAACGCCCGACCCGGCGAGCTTGAGTCTGTAGAGCTCTTCACCAGCCACGAGGGTCTCCTTCTCGACTATGAGCAGGCTCTGACCCGTCTTCTCGAGAAGCCCAACCTGGAACCCCGGACCTCTAGCCCCACGCCTCCGGCCGATGGTGAGAAGAAGGAGTATTACGACACCTCCGCGCACTTCATCTGGATCGGTGACCGCACGCGACAGATCAACCATGCACATGTCGAGTTCTTCCGCGGCATCGCCAACCCCATCGGCGTAAAGGTCGGTCCCACGACACCAGCCTCAGATCTCCTCTCCCTATTGCGCACACTCAACCCGTCTTGCGAGCCTGGCAAGATCACCCTCATCACACGATACGGTGCGGGCAAGGTGCGCGACCTGCTGCCCACACACATCCGCGCCGTTGAGGACTCTGAGTACCGCCGCACTGTCGTCTGGCAGTGCGATCCCATGCATGGCAATACTCTCTCTACACCCACAGGTATCAAGACGCGCCGTTTCGGCGATATTTACCGTGAGCTTGAGGAGACGCTGCGCATTCACAAGGAGGAGGGAAGTAACCTTGGTGGTATGCACCTTGAGCTCACAGGTGATGCTGTTACCGAGTGTTTGGGTGGTAGCGAGGGGTTGGATGAGGATGATTTGTCGACAAACTATACCAGTTTCTGCGACCCGAGACTCAATGAGAAGCAGGCGCTTGAGCTGGCTTTCTTGGTTGCTGACCACTTCTCACGGGAGCACAAGACGGGGACAGCATGAGTGGCCTATGGATGTTGATGTATGTGAGTTTGGTATGAAAAAGGGGTATAGTCTGATCAACAACAAGGAGATAGCCCATAAACAACGCAGGTATGAGAGGGTTAGTAGGGCGTCAAAAACAAGGAAACTCGTCCATAGGGAAGACAGAATCTAGGACAGCACCATCTCTTTGGGAATTCTGAACTCAAGAGAGCTGATATCGTTTTGCTTAGGCGTCTTATTCGCTTCATTGCTTGGTCTCTAAGCTGCATAGCATGCAAGCTCATCTCTGCTCAGTGCCTTCGCCCTCCATCCAATCATAAAAACTTCTGGTCATAACCATCTCATATTATTGTGCTGCCGTTACGTTACTATCATATCTTGTATCTTATCGTTCTACCGCGCACCGCCTGCAAAAAGTCTCCTTGTCAAGCTAGTGTAATAGTCTGCGCTGCCTCAAAGGCGTCACCCTTTTCCAGCTTCTGCCAGCCCTTGACGCTGCCGGGCTCAACGCAGAGCATGTTCTTCCAGCCATCCTTGGGCGAAAAGTCCTTGATACCAGCGGACTTGTCGACCCAGGGGTTCCAGACGACCACCTGTTCGAGGTTGTCACGGACGATGCGGAAGCGAGGACTACCGGACTCGGAAATGACAACGGGGTGACTGGGGCCTTTGGCGGGGGTGTAGACGGAGTCGGTCTCGGCGGAAAAGGTGACGGCTCCGGACTGGGTTTCCTCGGCGCTGGTGACCTTTGAGAAGTAGGTGGAGTCCTCTAGGCCGGTAACCTCTGTGGAAGAGATATCCTAATCGCATGTTAGTTCAGTTCTCTACGATATGATCTACTGATTGGAACATACACTGATCTTAAAATAAGTGTGGAGAAGAGTCTGGAAGTCAAAGGGAACATCGCCATCGTTTGTAATGACAAGTGTGGTGTTGAGACTCTCCGGGTCGAGCGAGACGCTGTAGATGAGAGCAAACTTGTATGGCCAGAGTTCCTTGAAGTGATCGCTGATGCTCTCAGACGATAGACCAAAGTCGAGCTTGACACTGGAGCTGGAGCCCTCGCTGGTGGACTTGCCGAGAAACTCCCATCGCGAGTTGCGGGCGAAGCCGTGCTGGGGGAGCTTGGCGACGGATTCGTGATCGGGGTCAGTGCCAAAGACCTTAAGCCAGGGTTAGAACCATCATCAAGGGTGGTGTAGAGGGTTCATACCGGAAAGACAATGGGGATACCTCCTCGAACAGGAGCGCTGCCGTCGAGAGCTGCCGACTCGCTCACCCAGAGCTTTTCAGACCCTGAGGCATCCTTCCAGCTGATTACGGTGGCACCGTGGAGGAGAACCTCGACGCTCTCGCCAGTGGGAAGAACGGCTTTGACGCGGGAATGATCGTGGGTGATGTCGACGGTAGGCTGAGGAGGAGCCGCGGGGGTTGAGGCGAGAGCCGAGGGCTTATTGGGGCGGTCGACCATTTTGAAGATTTGACTGAAAGAAGATATGAGGGAGGGAGAGACAGAGAGACAGAGAGAGGAGAGCTCGAGATTCGGAGTTGACGGAGGGGAGCTGTTAGAGTAAAGTTGAGTGAGGTAAGGTATCTAGGTAGTGGCGGATGCTCAAGTGGGGTTGAGAGGTCTGAGTGGGGTGTGCTTAGAGAAGATGAAGGAAGGAGTAGAAGCTATTTAGCAAGAGGAGGTAGATAGGGGAGATATTTATGTAGAATATCCAAGGCAGGATCGACAAGATTTCTCAGGTTGTACTTTCTTTCTATGATCCTCAGTGGGTGACTGTTGAAAATGAAATGTTGTACAGTAGGTACCTACCTGTAAGATGGATGCTTAAAGTGGTGAGAGGAGGTGACATCCGCCTTCTGTAAGTAATGGCGGGGTAGCTCCCGCAGACCAATAAAATAAGAGGTGATAGCTATTTAGTGGAGGCATGATGCTAAAAGTAGTGTTTCTACCGACCATGCTCAGAGCTGAAACACGTCTCAGATGTGGGCTTGTGATACTGACTTTGTTGCTAAGGCAGCCTTTGTATCTTATGCTGTCAATCAGAATTGGGCATGGCTGTCTGAAGAATGTATGTTTGAGGAGTAAAAGCGAAGCATAGGGAACATACTATCCCTCAGGTCCAGGTATCAGAAGCCCAGGTTTCATAGCCCAACCCTCTTTGAAACAGCTGTATGTACGAGTTGCTAAACTGGTCAATGCAAGCCATGTTCTACAGCTGACTTGTAACATGGACCAACCTCAGCAGCCAAGCAAATCATGGTTGCATTGGGCATCTGTGTTGTATATATTGTTTCATCAAACATAGCCCTAGACCAACGACAGCTGAGTCTCTTCTCAAATATCCAATACGCCAAGAGGTATCTTTTATGCTTCTACATAAGAAACAACTCAAACAAGTAGCCACTCATGCCGTCAGTTTATGTGAAATCCCATTTCAGAGCTCTCGACGCTGGTTCTCCTCGTCATTCGAAGTGAACATGGCAGCGTTGGCAGGTGTCCCGCTGTTACCACTCTCGCTTCCGCTTCGGTGCTCAACATGGCCCTTCTCTTCGACCTCCTCCAAAGCAATAAGAAGCTTTCCATTATTGTCGTATCGCCGAGGCTCAATCTTGGCTTGCTTGACCACACCGACAGCCCCCTTCCATCCATGGGACACCTTTTGGAAGATGGTGTCCATTTCTTCCAGGGATCGGTACGCCGTCTCAGGGAAGAAGAAGTAGACCGAAGGTACCATAATGGCGTTGATGACGGCAAAGATAACGTATGTGTTGGACCCAATGTTCTCAAAAGCAGGCGGAGTAATCATAACAACCAGCCAGTTGAAGATCCAGTTGCTAGACGTTGACAAGGCGTTGGCAGGAGCTCGGATTCGAAGGGGTGTGATCTCGGCAGGGTACAGCCACGTCATTCCAAGCCAACCAACGGCGAAAAACGAGTTGAAGACGAAGAGGAACACGATTCCCACGATCTGACACGCCTTTGCATCACTCGAACCAACACCGGCCAGGATGGCCATGGATGCACACTGGCCAATTGCACCAAAAATCATGAGCTTTCGACGACCAACACGCTCTACCAGCCAGATGGCCGGAAGTGAGGCCAGAAAGTACTCGGTACCGTTTAGAGCGGCCATAAGCAGAGGCATATGTCCCGTCATTCCCAGATCTGCGTAGATAGTAGCTGCATAGTAGGTGATTAAGTTGATGCCAGAAATCTGTTGAGTTGCGGTTAGCATCACTACAGCGGTAAGAAAACACACCCTCTTACCTGCTGGAACATCTGGTTCACGTAGGCAATAAGAGTACGGTGAAGGTTCTTGTTGTGATTCCTTGAGAATAGGTCCGAGAACGAGCCCTTGCTCATCTCCGCAGCAGTTTCCTCGATTGCCTTGAACTCGTTGTCGACAAACTTGCTGTGAACATCCTCGTCTGCAATAGCGGCAATAACTTCTTTTGCGTCCTCATGTCGTCCCTTCAGCACGAGCCAGCGAGGAGACTCCGGTAGGTTCAGAACAAACAGTAGGATGATGAGACAGAACACGATCTGGAACGCCATCGGGAAGCGCCAGCAGGCAGAGGTATCTTGGGCAAACCACATGCCATAGTCGACCCAATACGATATAGTGATGCCAGCCGTGATAAGTGCACCTTCAATCATGACCAGCTTACCGCGCTTATGAGCAGAGCAAGTTTCTGATTGCCACATGGGTACAGTAGAAGTGTTGCCGCCGTTTCCAAGTCCAGTGATGATTCTTCCAATGATGAAGTGTTCCAGAGAGTAGGCAGAAGCCTGTAGCGCAGCACCAACCACCATAACAGCGGTGCCGAGGAAGATCATCTTTCTGCGGCCGAGGACATTTCCGAGGAAGATGGTGATGATGGCACCAAAGAAGCAACCCAAGTTGTAAGATGACACGGCAATACCTTGGTAGTTGGAGCGATCCCTTCTAACAGCCGCAGATACGCTCATATCCTCACTGTTCATATCGGGAAACTGGTCCATGAAAGGCGCCATTGTTAGGATACCACCCATGACACCTTGGTCTGTGATAGCGAGCTGTCAGCCCATACTTATAACGCGATCGAGTTGCACGTGGAAGCAATGGTAGGCATTACCGTAACCAAAGAGCAGGAAGTCAGTTCCAGCAATAGTACTAATGGCATAGTTGAGGGCCTGGCCTCGAAGGCCAAAGTACTTCTTAAACATGATGAATGGAAGTGATTATGATGATATACTCCCAGACTTTGAGCCGCAATAGAGACAAATAGAAGCTGGTGTCGAGGATCGAAACGTTGAACGGGGATTTTTTGGGTTTATAAGAAAAGAGGCGCTCAAGGAGCTCGCGTGTCGTATTCGAGAGTCAAACTGAATGGTACTTGGGTATGCACTGGGCCCATGACCTTGGATGACATCCACCCAGACCCAAAGACCATGAGCCTTGATAATCCATGGCTGTCTTGGTCTTGGCTGTTAGTGATGGATCCATCGGCCAGGGACTCTCTATGGTTGTACTGTGTATACATATACAGCTGCGGTTGTGTGACCCATGACTAGTATGGTTACAACCCCTGTTTGCGATCGTAGAGTTTTCAGCATCTGCGAATAAGTATGTGATGGTTCAGTGCTGAGATTGCTTAAGAAGTTTGGAGAGAGGCACGAGTCACATATATAGCCAGATTCAACTCGGCATAGGGACCTATTTCCCTCGTCTTCCAGCAGAGATAACATCTTGTCCTCCGAATTTGAAGCGGATCTCAGCCATGAGTTCGTGGAGGAGCCCATAAATTCTACCTCGCCTCCGCAGTTTGTACATTCATTTGCGAGATTTGGGGAAATACAACATGGGGACAAGTTGAACAAGGAGACGGCTGGAGCGTGGGGAATCCGACGTCATAGTATGGAGACGCCCTCGGGATAAAAATTGGGGCGTTCGAGTTGTGAAAATGATCAAAAGACGATGAGCCGATGAAGAAGCCAAGAAAGACCCTGGGTTATGGTCAAAATTCCGGGGCCTTGATGAATCCAGAAAGGATTTGGGTTCCTGGATCGATAAGAAGCTCTACATACTTTCCACGTGACCTTGCAATAGCGATACCAATTGCCCAGTAATGAGGCTCTGCCTAGCAGCTTGGCTACGTAAGGTAGCTGACAATGATAAAGCAAGATATTGTTTGGTTTTATTCCAGGACCATAACTTGCAGTCAACCAGAGTCTAGTATCAATCACCACAAACAATAAGCACCCACAAATGCAACAACACGCTGGTCCAGGCACCCATGCTCCATACATAGTAGATATGATACAGTACTCGACCTTGGTCGTCAAATGCCAGTCACTATTGGCGCCAAGAAAGAATTTGCAGTCCAGAAAACTTCCCGGCCTACAAAAGACCCTTTGCCTCGCTCAACACTGACCCAAGTAAAGGCCCATACCGCGACCTATTGACGTCATGTAGCTGCATCGCGATGGTTGCAGAGATGAGAGGCAGTCTCTGCATTGCAGAAGGCATTTTCACTCTACTCGTATTACCTACATGACCCAATCTCTGATAATTAATAGGTACCTTACTGTACTGCACCGTGCGTACTCCGTACCTTATATACAATGCTCAGGCACAGCCATGAATTACCTACCCCAAGCTGGCCAGGTATTCATACCAATGACATGCCGCCCTTCATCGGTCGATTTATTAACTGCCGTTTCCCGAACTGACTAGACCATTCTAGGCAAGTTCCCATCAACCTCCAGGTTGAGTTTAGCAATGCTTTCATGCAAGAGCAAAAGTACCCACCGAAAGAAAAGGGCCCTGACTCTTGGATAAGATGTTGTCGCCAAAGTCTGACTTACACCAGCCCCACCGCTACAACAGCGACCAGCACTAATCTCCTTACAGCAATAGTTCAATTCTACTCCGTACATCCAAACGACCTCAACCCATGGCATAAACACCAGAAGTGATTAACGAGATTCCTACATATTATATCACGATCCTTCTGGGCGCAATATAATCGAACTCTGAGACTCAATTAATCAACCAGATCAAGAAAATTGGGTGATATGACTCATATCGCTCGGTCAACCACGCCCATCAATACAGTATCTCTTCGGTGCTTCACCATGGGATTGGGTGATTTTTTCGTATGAAAACTGGATACCCAAATATATTGGTAAACACCCCTCTTACACCATCAAGTTAAAGAAACTCCGTTCTGATATACAATTTATAGTAATAACCAAAATCATTAGACCTTCCAGCTGCCTGGGAGATCAAAATAGTACTACTAAGACTTCCTCGCCCACCTGCGTAACACATCTTCATACATATCTATACAAGGCATGTAATCTCTCATCTCCAAACCGCATCTTTATTAGATTCCCGATCTCATAGCCCGTACTGTATAGATAGTATATATGCTTCTTCTTCGGGTTACCCCATTAGGATAACCCGACTCTCGCGTGATTTCTGACGATTCTCCACATTGCAATGCTTTCCCCAAGCATTTCTCAAACCCCACTTGTTTCCCGATCGTTCATGTCTGTTTTACATATCGTTATATCTTGAATTGGTTTATCATCTACGCAAAAGCGTGTATGTACAAGGTAGGTATCCGTGCATCGCTTCAATACTACACGCCAGTAGCCAAGCAGATGAATCTATACAGTGAGGCACTACAAGCAGTCCCACCCTTCCCCCAAAAAATATCCCTTAGGCGCCACAAACAATGCATCTTGTCCCTTTAGTCATGCCTCACTTAATGTCTTCCTCGTCGCTCTGCTTCAAAGAGTTCCCGCTTCATATCCATCAACATATCTTCTAATTCGTATACCTCTTCGCGAGATAGTGCTGCTGTCCGTAGTTGCTCTAGACCACCGCGTAGAATGTCCGCAATCGTATTCGTCTTAGTCGCCATTGATGCTTCTGCTTCGTTGTCGGGCTTGATACCTTTATCCTGAGACGCCTCCTGTAAGTCCCCTTGAGGCTCTGCGTGACCTTCCTCTTCAAGGGGTTCGTTTTCCAGAGGTAAGGCATCGACATCCATCGAGTCATCAATAATTGGCTTGGGAGTTTCAAGTTCTGGCTCTTGGCTTTGCGAGGCTGCATTGGTCTCGGTTACCAGTTGTGACATAAGTTCTTCATCCGTGTCCCCGCCATCGCGCACTTCGCTCGACTTCGATTTTGTCTGGGGCATAGTCAATTGCTTAGGTTGCTTGGTAGGCGACGCTTGAGTGTTCTGGCCTTGAAGTGCTTTGCCCTTTTGTCCAGCATTTCGTCTAGACGAGCGCCGAACCGTTGGGATAGGCGAGCCAGCATCTTGAGACGTTGGCTGACTACCTTCACCTTGGTCCGGCCCTGTTGGATCGACAGAAAATCTCTTCTTGCGTCGCGACTCAGCGTACTTGGCACTTCGTTTCCTCTTCCTCTTGCTTCCACTTAGGTTTGTGCTTTGACTCTCCGAGTTCTCCGAGTTCTCCGAGCCTGCGTCAATAGGGGTAGAGGGGACGACTCCTGATAGCGGGGGTGGCTTCGTAATTCTCTCTTCCTCATCAGGAGATGAGTCTGAAGATGAGTCTGCCTGAACCTCAATACACTTCCTAGGGGACGGATTCTTATTCTTCTCGGGAGAAGCAGAGGCAGAGTGGACCTTATCAAATGGAAGATTGCACCGCCTCGATTCAAGCTCAACCACAAGTCTCATGAGACTACTTTCGTCACCTTCACTAAGTGCAAAGGAGGAGTCATGGTTCTGACTTGGAGCCAGCTTGCGGGCCGCTTCAAGCGCTTGATTGTCTGTACCATCACCTGGGCTGCTCCTAGCATCCACAAATTCATCATCCCCAGACTTTGGTGTTCCGTGAGCATTTCCGGGAGGCGACGTGGTATGTTGGAGAATGCCTGATGGGTTGTCGGGAGACAATTCACTACTTTTCACAGCTTGTTCTTCGATAGCCGCCAACTGGGGCGTATCTGGTAGGATACTTAAGTCCGCCACCTCTTCTTGACTGGCAAAGCTGGACGGAATGACATCTTCATTTCCCAAAGAGCCCATTCTTCTACTGCGTCGCCTAGACCGAGCATTCTTGGTAGATGCATTCTTCTTGGTGGGGGTCTGCTGTGCGGATGGCGGGTCGACGACCTGCTGGGCAGCAGAAGGCGATCCTGGTGGTGACGAAAACTGCCAGCTCTCGATCGAATTTCTGGCCTTCGAACGAGTCTGTATCTCAGACAAGAGCGGGTTGCGTCTCGGTTCCGGTGGGGACGAAGGCGGATCGTTAAAGTCCTCAATGTGCAAGGCTTGACCTCGTCGAGGAGTTGGAGTTAGAGTGATAAATTCCTCATAAGAAGCTGGCCGCTCAGGAGTAGCTTGAAGGTTTCTAGGTTTTTCGGCATCAAAATTCTTAGACTTCTGTTCGAGCGCAGCCTGGGATCGAGTTCGTGGGCTGGATCGAATGCCAGGGTAGAGGTCAGCATTCTCCTGTTGTCGTTGACGAACTTCCATCTGCCTTTCAGTAAGATGTTGGGATTCTTCAGTCGATGGTGGCGCAATGATAGGGGCAAATTGGATTTGAGAATTGTCGTGGCGGAGACGAGGTGTCGTTGTCCGCTTGGCTGATTTCGTCCGCACTATCTCGGGTGTGGTATCCATACGACGTTTCCGAGTCATTGGACCCCTCAGGCTCATCCTTGACAACGACGGTGCCGGCGAGACAGCTTGCTCAATACCCTGCCCCGATGATTTGGCAGACGAGAGCGCGACAAGGCTTTGATCTTGTGATTCGACGAAAGACTGTGCTTGAGCTCCAAACTCGCCGCTCGACTCTTCCATGACAGGGAATGAGACATCAACCATTGACTGTAGAGAAGCAATGATTGATTTGAGGCTTTCAGAACAGACCAGTCTCTCCTCATCCTTGACTAGTGCATTCCAAGTCTCTGCCATCTTATTCACGTTGTAGCGATGCTTGCTTCTGAAGCCAGCAGCAACAAGGGGCTCGATCGAGTTAAGATCTTTATCCTCGAGCCGGCCGAGTGTCAGCAATTGCCCGCAAATGCTGTCCCAGAGAGTTCGCATCTATCAAGAGTTAGCCACTGGTAAATCGTGTCGCGTCACAAGACTTACAGATTTGGAAATAGGAAAATCACTGCGCAGCTTTGAGTGTGCCTTTTCATCCTGAATCCAGAGAGCGAGCCCGTCCTGTAGATTTGACAAAGTTTTGATCCCAGTTTGCGAGAAGGAACCAATAATGAAGCTGTTGATAGCCTCGAAATACGATGCCATCTTTTCATCATCACATTCGTCTTCGTTTTCGTAGAAGAACTTCATACTTTGACCTTGAAGCTGGTACAGGTATTGGAAGGGATCGAAGGAGGATGACCGGGATGCAGTAGGTGGTGCACCCCATAGCCGTCGCCGTGCAGCCTCGACAGCCTGGCGATCACGAGGCAGCTTTGCAACCTTGAATAACGCTATTGTCACTGCTAGAGCCGTCTCATTCGATCTTTCGAGCTTCTCAAAGAAGTTGTCGGTGACAATTTTAGCCAGAGGTTCCACAAGGCCAAGTGCTCGGCCAGCGTCTCCGCACTCCTGCACTATATGATCTGACAAAAGGTTGAAGAGAGAAAACCACTGTTGCTCTGGGAGACTGGGATGGGAAAGAAGACCTCGTTCAAGAAGGGAGACTATCTCACGATATTCAGGCCCAAGTAATCTCTCACTGCTAGATGGGTGGGGACTATATGAAACAGGATTTTGATCGAGAAGGCTCCGAATGTTCTGTGCGGCGAGGACCCAGGGGCCAAACGGTGAGAGAGTGTCCCGGGGCAGAAATCGAAGCATCTCCCGTGACAGCTCAACGCGAGCTCTGGTGGGCTTGTCGTGAAAGAATGGCTCGAAAATAGAAAGGAAACACTCAGCAAGGCGCTCGTTATCAGCCATACCAGGAGGGATGGAACAAAGCATAGAGTAGAGGTGATAGAGTGGTGTTTGGACAGCACCGTTCGATTTATCAGCTCGGTCTAGTCGACTAGAGGGTGTTGAGGCAGGTTCGAATGTATTAGCCAGAGACATAGAAAGTCTTTTCTCAGTAAACGGGAGGAGGCCAAGGTTGCGAACAAGGACATCAACGAAATGCTGGACGCCGCATAGGAATTTTGTGCCGAGAGAGTCAGACGCCTCAGGCAGCCCCCTGGTCCAGATCTTTAACAAAAGGTCGAAAGATTGACCAATGAATCTTGCCGTCTCGTCAGTGACCTTGATGTCTTTTGCTGAAGCAACAGCGATAGACCCGACAAAGGCCTGCCAAAGCCTGTAGGCTAGACTTTCTGGGTTGGAAAGCTCATTGAACTTCTTCTCCAGAATGGGACCAACAAGACTAAAAACCCTTTCAGAGTTTCGACGAGTCCATCTGGAGTCGATTGAAGGCAGCTCCTCGGGAGCTATTAAGGGCATTTCCCTGACCCGATCGTCCTTCCAGCTTCTTGGAGTTGAAACATCTAAAAGTCCGGCCAGGATGCGCGATGCCTGCGTTACAGAATCGATAGACAAGTCGGATCTTCCTTCAATGTTGATGAGCTGCGCCATAATAGGTTGAAGGACAAGATCCCATGCGGCATCGATCCAGGGTGTATCACTACTAGGTCGGAAAGCGTAATAGTACAGATTGCAGATGCCGCCTAGCACTGTTCGTCGAAGCTTCATCGCCTCCTCTGCTTGTTTCGAATTGAATTTGCGTCGTAATTGACTTGCCAAAGGCTGTCCTAATAAGCCTAGGGACTTGGGTGGTATTTTGTTGCTCGTGATAGATAAGTAAACGTATCTGTTCCATGCGTAGTTGGCTTCTTGCCTGGTTTGTATATCAGCTGTGTTGAAAGAGTCCTGGGCGATCTTGAACCATGAGTTGAAATACTGCCATCGGTTCAGAGGGCACTGGAGGAAAAGCGTAACCACCCCCCATATCTGTGGGACAGTAGACAGGCTTTGCTTCTCTTTAAGCATGCCCTCAAGCTTCCGGATGTAAAATTCAATGTAGATTTGCTCATCATCTGAGGTTTGTAGTATCTCGGTCACCTTGCGCATGACGTGCTTCTCGTTTCGAAGCGCAAAACCGGCATCTGTGCCTAGGCTGATGGCCTGGGCTCGAATATCTCGAATTGTACTGAGCATGTCAGTAAACATGTCCTCCAACCAATCGGTATGAATAGCCATATGATTCCGGGATTGCTTTATTAGTCGTTTGTAGACCTGAATTCGGCCCATGATGATGCTCTTGCCAGTCAGATGATCCTCGATCTTGTGTAAAGAAGCGACTAACCGGCCGACTCGATCCAACGACATGACTTTGGAAGAGAAGGTCTGGAAAGCAATTACTTGCATGAGGTGACGGGCCAGATCCTTTGGTAGGGCAGGGTCTGAGAAGCACCGAGTGCAATGATCAACTATGAAGACCCCAAAATCGGAAGTAAGTGTAGAAGCAATGGCTGGAAAATGCAAAAAGGTAATCAAGAGGTTGAGGGCATGGTTGATGAGGGATGAGTCGGGAGATCCTTGGTCGTTTTTGGATCTAAGGTCGCGTTCGATAAAGGACATGAAGAGGCTCATCTTGTCTTGCAAGGCAACCCGGTCCGGCAGGTTGTTGGAGGCCTTGAGAGCCCGAGAGAGCATCATATATGCATCCAGCCGCGAGTCCCTGTCAGGGCCAGCAAGTTGTTTGATGGTCGAATCCAACATTTCTGCAATACTGGCTTGATTTGAAAGGCCGTTGAGCTGGCCATTGAGAGGCGATGCGAGAGGATTGGGGGATGGCGACGGCTTGAGGATGCCCTTGACGGGCCTCGAAGAGGCGGCAGATGGTGTTGTGAGTGGTGAAGATCTGAAAAACCTCGATGCTTCCCGATAATCTGGAGGATCTTTGTATTCAGTGTGGCTCGACCATTCGACTCTCTTTCTTGTCCGTCGCGAACTCGAGTTGGAGTTGGTTGCCCCGGTCGACGAGGGGGTGTTAGCGCCTGGCGGTGTCTGAAGACTCAGTCTTGGGTCGAAAGGACGACCGACAGAGGCTTTCATGGGAAGCTGTATCTCTGTAGTTGATTCTCGAGGCGGAGTCGGCGGTCGAGCGGGAAGTTCGTCGAGGGCAGTGGTGGAGGCCGGCGCTGAAGATGCCATGGCTGCTAGGCAGCATTGGCGATCTAGACAGCAGTAAATTGGCCGAGTAACCGCTAAAAACGCATGCGAATATTATGAATGGTTGAAGTGAGTGGAGGGTTTTAAAGAGCGGTATATAAAATTGAGTAAATCGCGATTGTTTGTATAAAGTTCTAGGCAATCAGACACAATGATATTGTATAGATGAATGGATGATGTCCATCCAGCCAAAGAGAAGGTGCAGTTGAAGTTTGTGTAGAACCCAATCTAGACAAGTGCTTAACTGGGCGCGAATCCGTTCTCCGGGCCAACGCGTCTAGTGAACGCGATTTGAGATGGTTGGAGCGCGAATCAATTAAACCAACAGGTCCGTGCTCCGCGACCAGGCTTGCCTGAGATAATCCAGACGACGGATGTACCCGCTACGGGCGTGTACACCTATCATTATCGAGGGACTATAGGTACCTTGGACCCTTTGTTTCAACAGGGCAGGACCCAGGTTACTTAATGGAATGATAGCTTGCCATTTGTACTTACATACATACCTAGATGCCAGCAAGTAAAACAAGACGGCCTTAGAGGAGTGTTTATAGAAGGTTTCACTACCTAGAAAGCATTCGTCATCCCCACTGTACTTGCCTCTGCCTCTGAAACCAATGCATTTTGTTAGTGGCTGATATTTCTACCTACTTTCTCCCCACTCTCCATCTCAGTCAACCTCATCATCAACATCCAACCATCCCACCAATACATCTATCCATCATGGCCCAGCAGCCACCGCTCAATATGCCCACAGGGCCCGAGAAACTCAAGGCTGTCACTGAATTGGTGAATGACCTGATAGAAGACCTTGAAACTGCGGTATATCTTCCAGAAGGCAAGCATCATCTTAATCCAGGGTTTCGATGTGTCGTTCTAACTCCAAAGTCAGACCGCGATCGAGCTCTAGAGCAACTCAAGCTCTACAGCCGTGACCCCAGAGATGCCGATCCTATCTTCACAGACGAGGTTAGAGGATCTCTTGTCTTCTCGGAAAACGACTGAGTCAAGCCATGTCAATCGCTAACCACGTATGGTAGGGCATCACGATGCTCCTCAAGCATTCCTACCACAGCCCATCTACCAATACATCGCGATGCGCCCTGAGAGTGTTGGCGAACTCAATGCTTCTCAAGCCCGAGATGCGGCAGATGTTTGTCGACAAGGGGTATACTCACAACGCCTGCAAGCAACTTAAAACTGGAGATTTTGACGACGAGTTTCTCAATTCCCGCATCCTATTTCTGTTAACTTACGGTACCAACATTGATCTTAAGGAAATTATTGAGAAGGAACAGCTTGCGGACCGCATCGTTAACAATCTGGCCCGTCATGCCAAGGATATGAGCTCATCTAAGGCCAAAAGTGATCCCATGCAAAACATGGCGCTCACCGAAACCGCGAAGCTCTTGTTCAATATTACCCACTGGTGCCCCGAGCAAGCTTCCTTGTTTACCCCCGCCGTACCACACCTGGCGGCTTTACTTTTCAAAGAGGATGTGTCACAGCTTAAGCCACTTGACCCTCCAGTTGGCTTTATCATCAACGGCTTCCTCAATCTTGACCTAGCGACAGAAAAGAGTATGGCCGCTCTTTATCCAAAGACAGAACCTGAAAAGGTCGCATCTCGGTTGATTAGTATTCTGGATGCCGCGATAAGGACATGCCCGGAATACGACTTGGATGCTGTTGTGGCGCCACTCATCGGCCTCTTGAACAAGGTACACGAACATGCACCAGATTCTACTAAGCAACACATTCGCAACAAACTCTTGCCGACAGCTGAGGATCGAGAGAATGTGCTTGGCAGGGGGGACACTTTGTCTGCCAAATTGCTCAAGAACTCGACCAATCCTGTGTCCCCAGCTCTGCGCGATGCCATCTCACATCTGCTCTTCGACATGTCAGACAAGGATGCCAGCAAGTTTGTGGAAAATGTTGGGTATGGTTTTGCATCAGGATTCCTCTTCCAGAACAATGTGCCTATTCCTGCCTCAGCTTCAGAAGCATTCATCACCGGCGATACGACCGGCTCGCAAAAGCCAGTCAACCCTGTTACTGGTCAATTTTTTGACTCTGAGAAGCCCGTTAATGAGCCTGAAATGACTGAGGAAGAAAAGCAACGAGAAGCTGAAAGATTGTTTGTGTTGTTCGAGCGGTAAGTTTCACTATGGTCAGTTGTCGCAAAGTACAAAACTAACTGTATTCAGATTGAAAAAAACAGGCATTGTTGATGTCCAAAACCCGGTAGAGGCGGCTATGAGGGAGAGCCGTTTCAGGGAGCTCAAAGATGACGAGGTAGAGGAACTTGATTGAGATAGTCTCGATCACTTTTTTTGTTGATGTAGTGGGACTGATGAAGTGGTCTTTTGAGTTCATGAGCAGACAATGAAGTTTGCCCATTGGCGAGAACAAAGGCGAGCGGGTGAACCAAATGAGCCTGCAATTGCGTTGTAGCAGTAGTTTCAAGAACAAGCTTATCCAAAGGCCTTTTAGGTCACAATAGTGATCCTATGATTAGGTAGGTAGACACTATTCATTGTCCCTGATCACATAATAAAAACCTTTAGAGTAACCCAAAACTTGCATGTTATTGAATTCTCCTGGAAATCTTCGGTACCAATTCATTCTCCTCTACGCAGCTTAACACAAACAGCCCGCCTGTTTGTTTGTCTCTCTTCCCATTCTTCAAGAGCTGCACTTCTTAATTCTTCAACTGTTTCTTATCGGAAGCGCACACCCTGCACTGCCTCGACATATACCAGGTCGTAACTGCACGACTCGTGACTTAATTACATTTTCCCACGAACAACTCGCAAGCTCATCGCCTTGCACCAGAAGTTCCAAGGCGTTGAGGTATACTGAATTCTCCGTGAGTTATTATCGCTGAGACTGCTCAAGTTCAGGATTCAACAGGGCCTAACGGGCTTCTCTGCGACATCGATAATCGGCAAATATTCTCCCAAGAAGCACTTCTTCGCGGGCGAATTTAAGCAAGTACACGCCATTTGTTCTCACTTTCAACCGCTTCATCCGCAAAATGCCTGCTCCGGGGCGTAAACCAACCGTTTTCTACGCTCGCGACAAATCCTTTCTCGGGGATCTTGACGGGCAAGTCGTTCCCTCATTCTTCCTTGCTACCATGTACTAATGCAAAGAGACTAGTCCTCTTGATAGCATAGAGGATGATGAGCCTCTAGTAAAAATCGCTTCCGACATCATGGACCACGATCATGACGAAGAGTATGCGACTCCTCCTTCAGTCAAGGCCAAAGAGAGCACTGCCCCCGAGAAGCGCTCCATTTCAACTGGGTCTGATAACGGAAACGACAACAAAGATTCAGTCGAAAGAAAGAAACCTGACACTAAGCGCCAGCGTCGCGCCCGCACTACCGGCAGCTTCACGCCTCGTCGCTCCGATCGCATCTCATCCGCTGCCTCTGCTATCGAGGTCGATAAGCCGCTTAGAGCCAAGACCCGCGTGAAAAAATCTCGTGAGCGTCCTCCTACACAAACCAAGACAACCAGTCGCGGACCTGAGGCCGAGTGGGAGGTTGAGAAGATCCTTGATTCACAGATCGATGGCCAGACCAGCGAGCACTTTTACCTGGTCAAATGGAAGGGATTCGCCAGCAAAGAGAACACTTGGGAGCCAAAGAAGAACCTGAGCAACTGCCGCAAGTTGATTCAGGACTTTGAGAAGAAGGCGCCCAAGAAGCGCTAAAAGGGGGTGGATTGCTGGAAGAGGGCGTTGGGGGGTGAAACAAATGGAAATTTGTTGACTAGATACGTTGCACCGTCTCATTATGTAACGAAACTCATTATTTTAAAGCCCGATGACCTACATGTGAACTATTTATAAAGACTGAATCAACGCCGAGAAACCCACAATTGTTCCAGCCAGAGGCAATAGACTTCGACCCAGATTCAAAACTCCCCATCTTCCAATAAGCTTGGACACTTCATCCTGTGAAGCTCCCAGTGTTCCTGCAGCAGCCTTAAACAGAAGGTTGTTAGTGGAGCTCATGAACAGAATGGTGTATGGTACAATGGCCACGGTCAAGAGAGCACTCGTCGCCAGTCCCTTCCAGCTACGGCCATCTTGGTGGGCAGAAAAGGCGCCATATAGGTAGGAGGCTGCAGTTGTGACAGCAAACTTGGGCATGAGCGAGATACCGCGGTTGAAGATTTCTTGCCAGACTGTGGCACTGGTGGAGGGTGCTGAGAGTGCGGCTGGGACAGCCATGAGAGAGGCGCTGGCAATGGCTCCTGGTGATTATTGTCAGTAATACTTACAACGGTATTAGAATTTGGTGTAGTATCTTACCAGATACCCAAGATGAGCCGACAATGCCAGTGGCAGTAGCCAAGAGTGATGGAGGAGAGAGAGAGATAGTCATCGTGATCCGTGGTATACACGAGGGGACAATGTTCTTATTCAGAAGTGGTAGTTTTTTATTATTCTTTAGATTCCAACGATCTGGCTACTTTATAACTGAAGAGATGATCTGAGTCCCTTATATACGATTCAAGTCATCATACAGAGTATATGGGGAGTTGTTGTTCGGCCGGTCTAAAAGTGGAACTTTCGGTGACCGGAAACTATCCCGGACTTTTGAGATGTCCGGTCACGTCCATGTCCACACCAACCTCTACATACTGTAGATCCGTCTGGACGAGGCTGATTGGCTAGTGGCCATCTTCTATAGCCCTTTCCGGTTATCAACGACCTTTCCCCTACGTGCAACAAACCCATGCAGGGTGACTTCTTCAGTGAGATCTCTGAGATCGGGCTCTACCCAAGACGCTACAAACTCCATGCCACTCTTCTTCAGAACCTTCTGACTTGCGACGTGGTCCCCAACTGTAATGGCTGAGACGCACTCCTCTTTGATATCGCCGTCACCTTGGACCGTGGTCTTAGCCACCGAGATCTCGGCCTCGTTCCTGGGTAGCTTCCACCACTCTTCAAGCAGGCCTTTCATGAACTCAGTCGCATAGCCCTTTCCCCAATGTGCCTTTAGGAAGCTGTATCCCACAGCCGGCCAGCCAAGTTCACCCTGGAGCATGCCAGCACCGCCCAGCCCTATCGCTTCACCAGTTTCGGAGAGGCAGATGGCCCAGTCGTATCCCTTGACGTCGTTTGGCGGTAGGCGAAGGCTGAGACTCTTTTTTGTCTCTTCGGTATCCTTATCGGGTCTACCCTGAATCGACCAGATCATGCCTTCTGGCTCTGAACGCAGAGTTCGGAGAAAGTCGAAGTCATACTCTGTCATGGCCCGCATCGTCAAACGCTCCGTTTGAAACGGCGCTCGCTCACTGTTGGGAGGTAACGGATAATTGGGGAGCGTTGTCTTGACGGTTACATAGTCAAGCGGAGGCCTAGCAGCTGGTTCCATGGTTGTGCAGGGTAAGGTGAGAGGAAAGAGGTGAGTTTGGTGGGTATGAGAATAGATCAAGAACCGAAGAATGTTGCAACTCAAATACTTCTCCTTGTTGTTCTTATCATTGACTGTCTCTACTGTTGTGAGTCACATCATGCTTTATTGTTAAGAGTCGACTCAGCTTCCTACTAGGTACTGACGTTAATTAGATGCATGACACGTTTTTAAGGAAGTAATTGCCGTTATTACCGCTGTCAACACAAGACAAATTTCTGCCCACACATACAGACAAAGTCAATTTCAGCCTTATGATATAGGTTTTTAATATGCATGGAACACGATAACAAAAATGTCTCAAGGATATAAGCATAGATCAGAGATCCATTAGGTGCAAATTTCACCCGCAAATCGAAACATCCATCAGATGGGTGGGTCCGGTATCTCAACCTAGGTACTACCTATACCTACCTATTATTACTCAAGACACACACTTGCAGCTTACAACATATGCCAAAAACACAGCGCCAAGAGCATCGTCAAAGATTCACTGACAGCAACAAGCACGCCTTGAAACCCCCCCTTTTTTTTTTGCTCATTCTATGCCTCCCAAGGCTCTACATACCCACAATGAGCTCCCGCGAATGCCGTCCCGCTAAAGTCCTCAGTTGTTCAAACTGTCGCTCACGCAAAATCAAATGTGACAAGATTCAACCTTTTTGCGGCCAATGTTCTCGTTTTGGGCTCGATTGTGTTTTTCCCTCAAGAAAACCAACTCGACGCGCACCAAAGCCGCGACAGAGCGAACTCCTCGACAGAATCAGTCGACTTGAAAAGATCGTCAACCAAGCAGACCCCAGCAAATTGAAGCAACTTGATGACGGCGACATTCAGTCCGTAACGGGGAGTACCGCCTTGTCGGCCGCGCTGGATGATCAATGTGAAGAAGCGCAAGCAGTAGCGACACGAGTTGCCAACATAGAAACCGGAGAAAAGTTTCTCGGTTCAGGCTTCTGGGGAAACTTGTGTGCAGAGGTTGAGGGCATTCGACAAGCGCTGAATCAACCATCTGAGGATGAAGATGAAGAATATGGCGATAACCCAAATTCCTTGGATTTGGGGTCGACAGGTCCTTCCGGCTTCTTGTTTGGAAACTCTGATCACAACCAACAGCAACCTTTAATACACCCTCCTCCGGACATGATGATACGGCTCTGGACAATCTACATCCACAATGTCGACCCTCTTATGAAGTTTCTGCATCGCCCTACTATTAACAAGTATATACAAGCTTATGTAGAATCGCCTGCGACCCACGTCTTCAAAGCGTCCATCAGCGCTGTCTTGTTCGCCATCTACTTCTGCGCAGCGGGTTGCTTGTCACCCGAGACTTGCCTGAAGCAATTAGGCGAGAGCAAGGAGATTTTGACAAGAAGATACCGCAATGCTGTCGAAAGAGCACTTGCAGAAGCAGACTATCTGAGCACTTCTGAACTTGAGACTCTCCAAGCTCTCACTCTTTACACCAGCATGATCCGTGTACTTTTATCCGACCGGACAGCTTGGGTTCTTACATCACTTGTCATCCGGGTCGCCCAGGGTCAAAATCTTCATAATGACGGGGATGGCCATCGATTTACACCGTTTATAGCTGAGATGAGGCGTCGTTTGTGGCACTTCATTGTTGTCCTTGACATCCGCGGCTCGGAAGACAGAGGCACCGAGGCGGTGCTTAACCATACATCATTCGATACCATCGAACCCACACCAATCGACGATGATGACTTTGGACCAGACTCGACAGGTCCTCTGATTCCCAAGTCAACGCCTGCCGATAATGTCATCTGCATGTGTACAGCTATGTGCTCGGGCATCTTTGGCTTCCTATCGCATCCTCATTACAGCTCTAAAGATGAACCATATCACTCTCTATACACAGAAGAGGAGCTCATCCCTCAGATTCGTCGATTGGAAAATACCTTTATTCACAATGCCAGGCCTTCGCATTTCCCCTCTGTATACGCCTCTGACATTGCCCGTATTGTTATCCTGAAACTATGGCTCAACATCCAGTATCCTTTCAACGGAGAACCCGTTCCTGATAGACCTCGTGTGTCAAAGGAAACTATGCTGCGCACCGCAGTCTCGATCATTGAACTACGCGAACGTATGACCAAGCAGCAATGGGAAGACCGCTTCGCCTGGTGGTCTGACACTTATGTACAATGGCATCCTCTGGCAGTTGCACTAGCTGAGCTTTGCGTGCAGACTGAGGGAGAGCTGGTGGACAAGGCTTGGGTCGTCGTGGAGCGGAGCTTTCCATCATCGCGAGAGCACATAGCCGATACGGCTAAGGGCTCACTTTGGCGGCCTATTAAGAAACTACTCAAGAAGGCGAGGGCTGCTAGGACTGAGGCGCTCCTGAAGCGTATGGATTTCAATGCGAATATGAACATTGATGCGGCGTCCTTTATGCCGCCGACTACGAACACTATGGCTCAGCCATTGCAGTACAACACGAAACAACAAATACCAAACGCCCCAGTTTCAGGGCCAGGTTTGACACAGCAATACGACACGAGCAGCATGGATCCTTCTATTCTGTTTGATCCACCAGAAATATTGAATCTCGACTTTGGAATGGGGCTGGAGCAAGGCGTGCCTATGGAGTGGTCATATTGGACAGAATTTTTCAACGATACACAGAAGGATGCCTCCCCAGAAGGGAGTGGGACAGGATCATCAAGTTAACAGTTCACAATCGGTAGTCATTGCTAGTTTAAAACCCAATCAATTGTGCATCACACACCAGCATCCGCATGCTCAGAATTTTTTGGTTCATTCATTGCCCGTTTTATCGAACAAAGTCACTTGAATATTTCCATGATCCGTTGTAACACCCGCAGAGCCTGCCCAACCGTCCTCTAAACCGAAATCATTCTAAGCGAAAGTGGATGGTCGCTTCGCGCTGAACACCTTCTTGGTGTTCTCCTTGGTGATACGGTGGGGGAGAGGGAAGCTCAGGTCCTTCTGAGTGAGCTGGCGGATGTAGGGTCGCTTGATGTCCTCGGTCTTCTCGAGCTCGACGATGCGGAGGATCTGGATACTACTGTTAGTGACTGTGACTCGAGACAGCTGAAGAGTGAGCTCGACGTACGTGGATCGACCTGAAGCGGGCACGGTGGCGGGCAGCCATGTCGGAGTAAAGAGACTCAGCAGCATCTGTTCGGGACAGCTCACGGTACTCCTTGTACATGTTGTGCGTGCCAGAACGAGAGTCGTATCGGAGCCAGACACCGAAGTTCTTGACCTTGAGGGGGTGCTTCTCGTGGAGCTGGTTCGAAAACGTTAGTTTGGTCCCGTCGTATTTATGGGCATAAGTTGTTGCTGCTTACAGTCTTAACGCTGACGATCTCACCAGTGGCCTTCTTGACCTTCTTGAGACCGCGCAAGAAGTACCAGTATCGGGACTTGGCGACCGTCTCGTTGGGAGCGAAGATGGTCATGCGGTAGAGGGCGGGGGTAGGGTTAGCCTCGGTGGGCAGATGGCGCCCGATGACCTCGTATTCTTGAAGACGACCTGATTCCATTGTCAGTACTGAAGTCCTAGATGAGATTTGTCGTGATGCCGCGCGCCGAGAGATCAAAGTCGAAGTTCGAAAGCGAGTGTGCCGAAGGTGGGTCGGTGTTTATGTCGAAATTTGAGAAATGTGGAATTCCGAGTCAAAACCTAACGAGACCACTCTTCAACAGGCATTCCAAAGCCGAGAGAGTAGCTGATGAGGTCTTCGTAGTCCCTGAGACCTTAGATCCTTCGTCCTCACTCCCTCCCAGCCAAGTTGAAAAAAATTATCGAAATTGGGTTTTCGTCGTTATTGTTCCCCGGCGGGCGGCATCGTGGTGATCAAGCGCATAAGATAGAAATATGCTTACCCATCTGTAATACTGGTCAGTGTTTTCCTTGTATGAGCCTGCTGTTGTTGACTTACTGTGACGGTGGTCAATTCCGACTCTGCGAAGGTTAGTGAAGATGGCCGAAGTTGAAAGATCGCAGCCGATAATTTTTTGTGCGAAGGTGTGGGAGGGCAAGAAACTGGGTCGTAGCTTCCGCAGGGCTTGGGCCCCAACAGCGATTGGTCAGAAGAGACCCACTCCCGTCTTTTGTCACGTGCACTTCCAACTGGGCTTTTGCCAAGACTGGTGGATCTAGTGACCAATCACGAGCCAGGTTGAACAAATTGAGATTCTAGGTAAGTTAAGGTAGGGAAGGAGTGAAAGTGACTTTCAACGACTGAGTAAGAGGCCAGTATTGACTTGAATGCTACAAGCTTTGGCAATACCATTAATGCAACTCAAATTGATAACTTCACTACATTACTTCTAAGTCAAGACGATATCACCACGTACTTTTAGTCGATACTTTATTTGTACAGCTTTCAGAGCTCTCATTGACGAGACTACGCGTGTCTTGACACCAAGAACTATGAACGACCTCTTCGATCAGTTCGGACAAGCTCACTCCTTACGGAATGGCTACAAACTCGCGCAAACACTCTCGCCTGTTGCTCCGCCAGGAGATCCCAACCGACTGATGGCTGTATGGCGTAGTACGAATTCTCACAGTGTCAAAGGCGATATCAAGCACTTTATCAAGTCGAGTACATCTCATAAACGGAAACTGGACCACGATCAAACAACAGGATGGGTCGAGGTCTACACATCGTACTGGAAAGCTATTTCTGAGATCTTGGCTGGAGAGAGCGGAAAGGTGCGAAACTATCTCGGAACTTGGGCGCTATCTTTGCTAATCCTTCGCAGTCAACATGGACTAAAGTGTACGAGGCCTGGAAGGAACTAACCTCTGTACTAATTCGCGGATACAACTCACATGGATTCGAAGCGTGGACTATTCCTTCACTGTACATGGTGGGCAAGTACCTACGATTATTTGCTATCAAGTCCGACGAAGAGCGTCGGGCTAAAGTCTTTGATACTGGCCCTGGAGCTTCATTGATATCAGACGACTTTGATCCTGAAACGGACAAGCAGCTTCAACTAAGAGATTGCGAGGGACATCTCAAGCGTATTTTTTCTCTTTGTTTGAACGACAGGTATGATTGTACTTGTCTAGGCACGTTGAGCGTGGCTAACCACGTCCAGAGCACCGCTTGAGGAATCACGGAAATGGGGCATCTACTTTGTTATCAATCTTCTATTCAAGACTTACTTCAAGTTGAACTCAGCTTCCCTGTCGCGAACCATTCTCAAGACGCTTGACGTGTATAACGCCAAGGGAGATATGCCTCCTCTCGAGTCGTTTCCAAAGTCACAACGAGTGACTTTCAAATTCTACGAAGGCGTCTTACTCTTCTTGGAAGAGAACTACATTAAGGTAAGTTTATCATATGCATTGCATAAAAGTTTCTAACAGTAGTCTTAGGCCGAGTCCCATCTCAACGAAGCATGGCAACTATGCCATAAGGATGCCCTCCCACAATCTGAGTGAGTACACCTATGATCACCCTGCAGGTTCTATGCTGACTCCAATGGTAGACGAATTCTAACCTACCTCATCCCCTGCCGTCTCCTCACTAGCCACGTCCTCCCTACCAAGGCCCTCCTAGAACCTTACCCTCGGCTACAAGAACTTTTTCTTCCTCTAGCCCAGTTCATTAAATCCGGGAACCTGCAGGCTTTCGACCAGGCTTTGCAGCATGGTGAAGCTGAGTTCGTCAAGCGACGCATCTACCTTACCCTTGAAAGGGGCCGAGATATTGCCTTGCGTAACCTGCTACGTAAGGTCTTCATTGCTGGAGGCTTTGACGAACCGAAGGAGGGCGACACGGCTCCTGTACGCCGCACCCGAGTACCTGTAGCGGAGTTTCAGACGGCCATCAGTAAGGGGAGCGGTCATCTGGTCGATCCGGATGAAGTCGAGTGCATGTTGGCCAACATGATTTACAAGGTAAGTAATCCGGTTACTCTGTATCAATAATGCGCAGGGTGCCTTCTTGAGCTGCAATTTCTGTTGGGAGACAGCAGGAGTCATTGGTACCCGCGCGGCAGTTGTTTGGCTATATACTCGTCATCAAAATGTTGCCTTAGGTGAAGTGCCTGCCTGGGGCATTTACAATGGCTACCTACACTCCCCTCCATATCAGCCTTACAAAGACCTGAGTCACTAACGGTCGTGTTTTCTCTAGGACCTTATGAAAGGCTACATCGCGCGAGAACGAGGCATTGTGGTACTGTCCAAGAAGGGAGCTTTCCCCGGCACGGGATTGTGAGGCTAACGAGCGAGGCTATTGGGCGACACACGATCCGATACAAGATATACGAGAAGCGTGAAAGTTTAGCCTTGGTTCTCTAGACTCATCACCACTATTATGAATACAGCTTAGTAGCTCGAGGCAGAGCGAAGAGACACCGTAACCGTCAGGGTGACACCGGCGTCGACAAATCACAAAAGCCTTTCAGCGATCTTCTTTTTAAGTTTGCTTTTTTTTTCAGCCCAAGCTCATGTTTGCGCTGACTTTGACCTCCTTGCTTGGTTGAAGTTATCTTTTTACCATATTCACGCTCAAGCACAGCACCGTGCATCACCCTTGCGCCTCGTTACTTCTCACTCGCACCCACGTCCTTGTGAGCCCCCAATTCTTGGTGTTTGACGCAAAATTTCCAAGCATTTATGCATGTGTTTACTTTGATGGGCGTACTAGCACCTAATTTCAGTTGTTGTCGAATCCAAAGCGGTGCTAACCCCGCAATGCACACTCATAGGGTCCATGGTTCGCTTCGCTTCTGCACCTGTGTTAGATTGTACTTATTCCCCAACATCCATTGCGTGATTCACATCCGGGGAGCTTTTCCGATACAAGCGGCTTGTGTTTCACGATGTAACTGGGTCCGGCTTGGCAAACCTTGTTGGGCAAAGGTGGATGGATGTTCTCGTTGAGCCTTTCACGTTCGTGTTCATGGACTTATCGACGACATAAAGTTAACTTGAAAAGTCGCTCTTTTTGAAAATTTTCGCAAGAAAAGCGTAGTGAATAATGATACAGATTTCCCGCCTTCCATCGCAGATGACAGTCTTCGTATCCTGCTTCATACAAAAACATCGCGAAAACCCTTAACCAACCGACTGATATTGAGAGTCAGTATATTTCCAGAAACCCCTTTGCTCCGAAATTTTGAACCCTCTAGGGGTCTGTGAGAAGAATAGTTGTACAGAAAAAGTCATTCTCGCTAGATTAGAACCGTTGAAACTCCGCGTATAAAGCAAGAAATAGCACCTAAACTCCACCTGACAGTATTTTTTTCTCGTGTTGTTGGCCAGGACTGCGAAGTCTGCGCCTTGTATCAAAGAAGAATAATGAGAATCGTGTTTCATTAATGTTGAGAGAGTTTATCAATGGTTAATAAGAATGGGTATCAAGAGAAGTGGCGGTTTGAACGAGGAGTGCTTCTGTAGAGTTGTTAGATCAAGCGCCAACTCAATGTGCGACATCAGAACGTACTGGGCAGTAGAAATGTCGTCAACGTGATTACAAAGGGCGACAAAGAGATCAAAGAAGAGTTGCGTGCCGCCATTGTACATTTCAAGCTGCATGGTACCGCTCCGTTTGAATGTGCTTCGCGAGCGGATGATGAGGGCGAGGTAGTGAGCTCGCAGCTTGGAGTCTGTGTCGGGAGTGTTGGCGTATGCATATCTTGCTGAGGCGAGGATGGTGCTACACTGGATTCCAGATTCTCGAAGGACATTAGTAAATGGATGGATAGAAAAGACCAGAGAACTTACGAAGGCCTTGCTTTCGCAGTGATAGCTTCTTCAGCTCGTCAAGGCCATACTTCTCCGCCGCACAGTAAATGACAGTATCTTTGAGAAGATCACCATCCACACCGCGATGATAAACAGTGCTTTCAACAGCAGCGCGTTGTTCCTCGCTGGCCGCTTCGAGTTCGTACGAGTTGCGGCGCTTGTTGTGCACAAGACGGGGAGTATAGTCGCCCTTATAGAGGTACTCGAGAACGGAGCTGAAGATCTCAGGCTCTTCGTCAGGTAGTGAGATTCGCTTGCTTGTGATATCCATGTATCCGTTTCGTAGGGCGTGGTTGAAGAAGGGGCTGGTGGAGAGGACGTCTTCGTGGGCAGCAAAGAGACGTTGTTCGCCACCGACAACAAGAGTGACGATGGGTGAAGCCATGTTGCTGATAATAGTGTAAGTGACGATCCATTGAAGAGTTAAGACTATGGACAACTCACTTCTCCATAACAGTGTCACCGCTGGTGTTGGTCATGGAACCCATCGTCGGTCGGCGATGATGGCGAGACTCATGTTTTCGCTTGGTCACGCCACTGTCTTTGCTGAATGAAGAACTGGATTTGCTGGCCTTGTGGCTTTTGGAGAAACTCTTGCTGGAGCTTTCATGTCGTCTGGATGAGGAAAACATCTTTGCGAGTGTTTGGGCGAAAGATGGCGATAATTATTAAGAAATGGTGGGATCGTTGATGTGTTTTATAGTCGAGATGCCTTGCCAGGTAATGGGATGTATGGCGAAGCAGGGAGGCAGAATAAGGCAGTACAAAAGAATGAGGCAGACAACGATCGAGAAACCAAAATGACGCCGGAAGAATATTGATGGTATTGGAAAATTGAAACCTACCTCAGGTTCAAATGGTGATGAATACAGTCACTCGTTGATTCGTATGCGAGCAGAGGCAGCATTTTTATAACCTACGAGGCGTGCCCCGTGCGGAATGAGAGGGATAGGCTGCCTAGCATGATATAGTGGCACACCCGTACCATCCATCCTTTACTCCGTACATGAGGCGGATCAGCCTAAGTGGTGATAAGTACTAGCCCAAACGCGTGTGTTAGCCGGGTGTACGTGTAGAGTAGCAGAGTGCTACGCGATATTGGCGCATGTTCACGTGATACTACCAGGAGTGGTTTAATTGATTTTGGGGCGTTTATTGACAAGGATTACAGAATTCGAGTCACCAAGAAAAAGGGGCTGGGGAGAACAAAGCAAGGGGCCTGATTAGTGGTTTAAGTTATACCTTCTTGCTTGTTAATCGAAGCCGTAGGTCGCTGGAAATTATGGGGCATGCATTCTGAATGGGGAACTTTACAAGGCAGAAGCCCTCAAGCGTATGGGACTGCATGATAACACAAGCTCGGCGATGGAGCAACAAAGCTCTTGATTCTGGGGTGAGACTCGTCATATTTTGCATCATTTTATTCGTAAGCTCATACAGAATCAATTAAGCTCAATTGAGACCCAGATTGAACCATCTTGAAGGTATATGGTCGTTGAAGCTTGTTGTCGTCTATCTAATCCTCACGACTTACATGATCGCTGAGCACAGTCTCTTCCGCAAACAACTTTTCTTCTTCAAACCCCATGCTTGTTTGATTGAGGGTGGACCTTGAGACTTGGTCCGTGGGTAGACTTAAGCCAGGGGAACCAAGTCAAGGTAAGGTTCCTGGCATAGCTCGATACAGCCTGCTGGGCCTAGTGTCCTTGAAACTTGAGTCTTTGAGGGCATCTATACCCGTTTGTTCAGACTTCGTACCTTAAGCGTGATGGCATTTCCAGTCACACACTCTTAATATCCCTGTCCGCCACAGCTGCATATGACCGACATGTCCCGAATTCACGCCAGAAAAGTCGATATGTCAAGATTTGCCCCTTTGCTTGACCGGTTTCAAGTCAACCCTTTCCCTGTTCTGTGAATGGCTTCTCCTTTTTCTACCACGCTAGCTTGCTGTGCCCGTACAACAGCCGTAGAGATCGCCTGCGCAATTGCTTGTTTGCCCGCAGCCCTCACCATGGCTTCATTGTGAAGTGCCCCTCGTACCTTGCGTCGCTCCACTGGGAGCCCAACCTGTTGGCATCGCTGATACAGCTCCTCGCCATGATTGGCGGGTACAAGCTCATCCTTTCCGGCTTCCACAATGTATATCCCCGGTGGCGTTTCTGGGAATCTCTTGGCTATCATTCGGAGGTTCGTCCAGCTGTCCAGATGATTCCGGAGAAATGGCCAGAGATACTGGTATGGTAGCCACTTCTGTGGGTATAGTGCTTGGAGCATTGCTCGGACGTTTGTAAATGGTGTTTCCAAAACGAGAGCGTCTACTGTCAAACTGGAAGGGAACTGGCCTTTGGCAGCTAGATTGGTAGCAAATCCGCATCCAATGCTCTGGCCCCAGAGCAATACAGTTGGCTTTTCTTTGCTGGTCTTTTCTGACCTGCTCTCGTGCAATTGCGATATCCATTGTAACGCCGCCTGCGCATCCATGTCTATTCCTGGCTCTGATGGTCGATCATGAGATGTCCAATAACCCCGATAACTGAGACAAACCATGGTGTAGTTGACTGAGGGTTCATTATCACGCGCTTGACGAATGATCCAAGAAAGATCCGGTAGTCTGGGTGGCAGTGAAGATGCATTTCCTGTCATTCTTGAGTGAGCTGCTATCGCGTATATGAATGCAAATACGTACGAACCTTGGAAATATAGGATATAGACAGGTGTCTTTGTCTTGTCAGCGCTCGTTTTGGAGGTTGACAGCACATCCGAGACACACAGCGCAATCTCTGTGCCATCCAGCGACTTGATTCTCTCCTCCCTCCACTTTATACCTCCACAGTCTCTAGAAAACTCATTGATGCGCATACTGCGGGCATTTGGCGGTAAGAAAGGATTATAGATGATGGCATTTTGGAACAGAACCATCATGGCACACTTCCAACACCACAGAGCCACAAATAGACCACTGAACACCAGCGGCGGCATTAGAAAAGGGGCAACATGCAGGGTCCTTATGCAGCCTGTGACAGGCCTCAATGTTGCGAGGGTTTCTTTGTTAGACCATATACGCGGTTGGGTTCTCGTCCAGGCGGCTCGGGACCGCACGGCTGAGATGACGACTGCGCGCGAGGCCATCAAGACGGATGAAAACATAAGCACCTGACAAGGATGGAAGAAACGTGGGATGTTGTAGGGACCCCAAATCTATGACATGTTCGTTCGCGACTGGATTTGAGAGACATGCAACTGTGCGGATTGGGAATATGATATGCGGAAAAAAGTGAGGCAGCGACACTAGGTAGAGGAAGACCTTGGATTTGAAGAGTAATCATCGTTTGGTCATCATAGCTATAAAATGACTAAATTCACTTAACGAGATGAGAATTAGTATATCAATTGTCAAGGATCAGAAGAGTTATGTTCAAGTTAGACTTTTTTGGCCAGACCAAACAAACTGGCTAGAGGTATCATTCTTTCAACCAACAGGTGTGGGCTGATTGTAAGTGCGTGCTGATATCATCAAATTCCGCCCTTTTACCCTTCCAAAACCTTTTATCGCGCTAATGTACTGACTGAACTTGAGCAGTGTTCTAAGTACCTTTTTATCACCTGGTTCCTGATGATCCTTTATTACCACATTTGCTAGCTTCTTTCTCACTACAGTATTTACCGTATTTACCTATTGACCTCCCGTTTTGCCTTACTTAAACCCACGTCCCCCCCCCTCTAAAAATTCGCTTACCAACTCCCGTCTTTATCTGCCCCGCCATCGCTGGACCCTACGTAACTAAAGACCTACATCATCGCATCGCCCACTCACTTTTCCTCAAGCCCAACAGTCATCGCCATGCCTAGCCCTCTCGATAAAGAAAACGACGGCCACGCGCACATCGATATTCCCGATGACCTGCTGTCTCCGCGCCCAGAGGGCGAGTCAAGTCCTGGCCTCAGGAATAGCAAGGGCTGGGATGGCAAGCTTCGGGTCCCAAAGTCGGCTCTCGTGGCGAACCCGGAGGCTTTCTCTGATCCTGAGTATTCAGACGACGAGAATGTGATGGAAGGAGAAAAGATTGATGCTGACGAGGGTATTTACACTCTTGTTACACATTCAAAGTCAAGGGTCTTGGGCTAACGCCGTGATTTATAGACCTTCTCGACGATGAAGACCCCGAAACCGACGAAATCATGCTATCCCACTCCCGTATCGGTTCAATATCCTCACTGCATCTCGAACGCTTTAAGAATGTTGTTCGAGTTTGTCTCCGGCAGAACAACATCCAGAAGATAGACGGCCTTTCCGCCTTGGCCGCCACACTTGAGGATATTGACCTCTACGACAACCTCATCTCCCACATCCGCGGCCTGGACGAGCTGAAAAATCTCACAAGCCTTGACCTGAGCTTTAACAAGATCAAGCACATCAAGCATATCAACCACTTGACGAAACTCAAAGATTTGTATCTGGTCGCCAACAAGATTAGCAAGATTGAGGGGCTTGAGGGACTCGACAAACTAACATCGCTCGAGCTCGGATCGAACCGTATTCGCGAAATTGAGAATCTCGACTCTCTCAAGGCTATCGAAGAGCTTTGGTTGGCCAAGAATAAAATCACCGAACTCACAGGTCTCGGTGGTATGCCCAACCTGCGCCTCCTCAGCATCCAGTCCAACCGCATAACAGATCTATCGCCGCTCAAGGACGTTCCCACACTCGAGGAGCTGTACATCTCGCACAACGCCTTAGAGACTCTGGAGGGGCTGGAGCACAACCCCAAGCTTCACGTGCTCGATATTTCAAATAACAAGATCGCCAGTATCAAGGGTCTTGCGTCGCTCGTCGAGCTCGAGGAGTTATGGGCTAGTTATAACCTCGTCAGTGACTACAAAGAAGTTGCCAAATATCTCGTAGACAAGAAGAACTTGACAACTGTGTATTTCGAGGGCAACCCGTTGCAGCTGCAAGAGCCGGTCGCATATAGGAATAGGATTCGGTTAACATTGCCGCAAGTCAAACAGATTGATGCTAGTAAGTTTACCGAACATGAATTGGATCTAAAAGCCTCGGCTAACAAACTTGGCAGCGTTTGTCCGAACATGAATGTTTGAACGTTTACCTTTCTGAAGTATCAAGATAGAAAGCATGGCGTTGGGATGGGAGGATTTGTTTATCTATTTGGCACGTCATGCATTGGTAGCGCATACAAATAAACGGGTTTTCAATGACAGGGCAAGACTTCTGGGCTACAGTTATGGGTAATGTTACAGACGTAAAAAGGCAACTTTGAGGACGGTGAAGACTCGATCAATACATTGTTCATGTCACGCAGTTGTGAAAGATCGTTGAGGGTTAACTGTCTTTTGTATTCTATGAGGGCGACTCATCACGTCCCTGAGGTTCTACAAAATGCCAGCCCATTGTCATTAAACGCCTGATATCCCAAAACAGTCATGTTTCCTATGCTTCTTTATTTTTCATTCGTCACATCGCATCTCGTGTCATTATTTAAGCGAAGATCCAGAGCTTCTCAGTGGGGAAGTACTGCAGAGTGAATTAGCATTGGTAATGTGTGAGGATGAGGTGAAGAGGGACTTACGTTGGTGGGCTGGTTGAACTTGAGGTTGAGGTTCATGCGAGCAATGCGCTTCATGTCCTCCTCATCGATGTTCCACTCGATGCAATCAAAATTCTGGGCCATGTACTTCTCCCTGGTGCTCTTGGGGATGACAGCAAGACCCTGCTGGGTAGCCCATCGGAGGAGAACCTGAGCGGGAGTCTTGCCGTACTTCTGGGCAAGGCCGGTGAAGACCTCGTGCTCCATAAGGGGAGAGGCAGACTTGGCAATGTCCATGTCGAGCTCGATGAAGCCGGTAGGACCGAAGGAAGAGTAGGCAGTCAGAGCAATGCCCTCCTCCTTGGCGAGGCGGACAAGCTCAGTCTGCTGGTGGTAGGGGTGAAGCTCGACCTGGAGGGTAGCAGGGCGGATCTTGGCGTACTTGAGGAGGTCGTAGATGGTCTGAGACTGGAAGTTGGAGATACCAATGGACTTGGCAAGACCCTTGGCGACGAGGTCCTCCATGCCCTCCCAAGTCTCCTGGTTGGTGGCCTTGCTCCAGCGGATCTCCTTCTCACCGTCGTAGTGCCAGCCAGGGGGGTAGCGGACCTCGGGGTCAACGTACTCGAGGGCGACGGGAAAGTGGATGAGGAAGAGATCGAAGTAGTCGATCTGCCAGTCGGCGAGCTGCTTGCGGGTGATAGGCTCAATGCGCTCCTTGTCGTGGTAGGTCTGCCAGAGCTTGGAGACGATGAAGAGGTCCTCACGCTTCACAATACCCTCCTTGATGGCACGGGCGACACCCTCACCACACTCCTTCTCATTTCCGTAATCTGTATTGAAGCAAAATTAGTTATCCATATTGTGTGTAATCCGGCTGAAACGAGTGCAGTCATGAAGCCATCATGTGGTGGGGTAAAGCTCTGTAATGCTGGTGGAGGGGTAGTTTTACAGGGGTAGCAAGCACATCGTGGCTGTTTTCTCGGCGCAATTGGAGTGGGGTGAAAAGTTGGAGGGGGAAATGAGGGGCAATGTGTAGAGAGGGGCAGATAGAGAGATGTTGGTGTAAGAGAAGAGCACGATGTGCCATATGATTGTGACTGTGACTGTTGGTTTCAAAGTAGACATACCGCAAGCACCGTCAAACAGACGGTATCCAGCCTTGATGGCGTTGTAGACAACATCGGCACAGTTCTCGGTGACCTTCCAGAGACCGAAGCCAACCTGGGGCATCTCATAGCCGCTGTTGAGCTTGATGTTGGGGACCTTGTCAGCCATTTTGGTGGTGTTTGGTGTGAGGATGAGTGTAGAAGAAAAGGATTGATACAGGGGAAGAGAGAAGAGAGGAGGAGAGGAGGAGAATGGGAGGACAATACGAAGGAGGGGAGAGACGTATTTATGCTAAGAGGAGAATATGGTATTGTGCCCTCATGGGTGCGGCATGGCAACAGGGACATGGCAACGCATGGCATCCATGGCAATTGATAGTGAGACGCTTTGTCGCATTCATGGATTGAAGCCATGAACAGCTAGCGTTGAGCGTATCCTTCGCCTCAGGGTCATAGAATGTCATTCGTCGTGGTATCATGGGACTGCAATGTACTGCAATGTCTCCTCCATCGTTTGGGGTGTGCAACCTCCAAGAGGCGTGCGACAGCGGCAAAGTCCATCATGCTGCAGTCTCTTGCTCAGATATTGCCGCTTTTGGTGGGGCATAGAGAATTCATCCGGCGATGGTGGGCGTATTGAAGTTGAAGAAGCGGTGGCCACAGTGGTTTTTCCGTATTTCTGTAGGATTTATTTACTCACAAGGGGTTTGAAATGGGAAACAACCGAGAGTTGATTTGGATCTCAATCGCTTATCGCTATAGTTGAACCAAGTGTCAACTACCTTACTTGAGGTTCAATGAAATATTCAACCTGAGACATGATGCTGTCATGGCCGACGACCCGAATTACACTACAGCCACATGCTGTTAGTGGACTTTGAATAAAATAAAATTAGCTGGTCATGAGAAACTCGTAGGAGAATAACCCACTAACAACCTAGGCCGAGCATCCCCGAATCATTATCAATACAATCACTCTATGCGTCGTTCGAGAACCAATCCAGGTTATGTAGGATCACCCCGCAAATCCAAGCCACGCCAACGACCCCGGGAATCTAGGTATGTATGTATACCAAAAGCAATTATCGCCATGCGCCGCAAGCCGTAGTTTCATGACAGCTGCAACATGAAAGACGCAGGTCCCTCACTGACGAGGTCATACGTAGGAGCTGATTCTGAGCTTCGTCAACGCCCATTTGTGCGTTTAATTGAGCTGGGGACCAGTGCCGCGGTTCAGACTAAGGCTAAGACCAACCAGCCAATGCTAGCCCAGGCCAAGGACAGGGTAGTAAGCGTTTTACTCGCGCGGGTGTGCTTTGAGCTTCTGTGATTGATGCGCAAGTTCAGGTCCATCAAGACATGCCTGGGCGGCTCGTCGAATGACCACTTTCAAGTTCGGTGACGTGGTTAATTTCTCGGCTTGGGTCCATTCTATGTTCCTAGTCTAGTAAGTATCTGCCGCAGTGGGTTTTGGGCGGAAGAATCAGACACGAGTCTTCATGCTCAACTCATTGCTCATCTGCTCATATCATGATAAGGCAACACATCGTTACCTTACCTAATAGGTAAAGAAAGTCTTTGAGAGGCCCACCCGGTTGAAGACAATTTAGCCTGAATTGCCAGGTTCCACTTCAAGCCCGGATGAGCTGCCCCGTTGTCCCACAGGCGCGGATAATCTCCAGGCATATAGAAAAGACCCCACCTATAACGTTCCCTTTTGGACCCCTCATCATCCATCCATGTCCAAAAAAAAAGTCCCATGATGGAATCAAAGATCAGGGAACAAGCATGAGACGATCAAGACCAACTCAATGGCACTCAATTCATTGTTGATCGAGAGTTTGGTTCATTTGCTTTCAATCGTGAAGGATGCTGACAACTTCAGTGTACGACAAAGACAGCATCTCGAGGACATGCACCCTCCATGACGACTTACACCAACAATAGACTCGACAAGTTGAATCATGACAAGGGACTTCTCAACTTCAAAGAACCCGTTCAGTTCCTCGCACAGTCGTCTCTGTGATTATAGCTTCCCACGCCCAGAATAGAACAGTGTTGGCCAAGAGACCTCCCTGAACCGGTCGACAAAGAAATCACCAAAACGCCATCATAGCATCACCACACCTCTTTGTCCCAAGACATCGAATTTAGACTTGAAGGGAGCTCCCGTAATTCCGTCTTCTAAATCTCTTTGACAACCAATGTTCTCGCTTTGTTGCATCATGAACTACAGGAACCCTTCCAAACTGAGCAAAGCCTAGACGGTAGTGTCTTTGGTCTTTGTCTAGTCGAACAAGCTTATTACCATCGAACCCTCCCGCATGAGCTGCCATTTGCTTCCTTAAAAATTCTCATTTCTGAGACACGACATACCAATTCGATATAATCTGCCCAGCATGAAAGCCAAAGACATTCGCATCAAGACAATTAATTATGGACTTCCTCTGGCGGCAGGCGCTTGCAGTATATGGCGCCGGAACTTTAACACCATCCAAGCTGCTATTCTGCGCGGAGATACCGAGGTTACCCTTTTCGACTGGAAGGAAATCCCTGATAATGTTTGGAAAGAGATGCGTGGCATTAGTAGAGACCCCGGCCAAGTTACGACCCAGCTATTCCAACAGATAAGATCCGTAACCGACAAAGATCCCGGAGACGTTTTGGCACGGGATGCTCAAGACTATATCACATCTGAGAACTGGGCGGGCTTCGACCTCAAGTTCATCAAGATCCTTAACACAGGCGGCCATGGATATGTGTCCTTATGGGATGTGCTCTTCGATGATGGATCCAGCAGAAAAGTGGTTATCAAAAAGGGTCTTGGTGCTTCTTTCCACCCTGATCAAGAAGCTGCATATCACTTGCGATACAACGGCGCCGAACACACAACACAGATTGTCGATCTTCACGCCGAGGCCGTGAAAATACAGGACCAGATGAGAAAGGAGGATTCCTCAACTTGGGTCCATTTCAGGCATGGTACCCGTTGGGACGCTGAGGCTTTGGGAGTTGTTGTTTTTGAGTTCGTTTCGCATGGCGACTTGTGCCAAGTTATGAACAAAGCCGTTGATAGAAAAGTTCAATTTTCCGACCGAGTTCTTTGGGGAATATGGGAATGTCGTGAGTCCTCTTGTTTAACTCGTTCTATATTTTTCACTGACACTTTCCATTTAGTTGTACACGGCGTTGCTACTGTCGCCTATACGCCCGGGTTCAAAACCCAGGGTACTAGCTTTGAACGAGCGATGCAAGCTGCCATAGAAGGTGATTACCTGTGGGAATTCTTTGACGATCTTGAAGATAGGAAAATCTGCAATGACATCCATTTAGATATGGAAATGCTCAACAGCAAGTATAGATATATTGATCTCTGTGACCGTCTGCTAATTCGTATTCAGTTCTCGTAGGTTGCAGTGATACTCATCCACATCAGCCTATTTTTAAGGTAACCTTAGAGAACCCATGTTTTTGGCCGAATATTGACAGGATTTTAGCTTCATGACTTGGGTGCCTTCAGCTTTAATATGGACGATCTGTGGAAGTCCCTGCCTGAGCGTGGGTACTGGTGCACAAGAATGCCTGTTAAGTTGCACGGCGTGACGCCGGTATGTATTACACCTACGAGTTTGACCACACAAAGGATTGCTGATAGAGGCTAGGAACAAATACACAAGGAATGGGACGAAATTCCTATAGGCAACGATCAAAACAAGACAATGGAGCTCTTCGCGGGTCCTGATCTCGAAAAAGGCTGCGGAGTTGCTGGGCGTTTTGGAATCTGGACTAACATCTTTCTTATTGCCAGAATCGTAGGTTTTGTCTATTGAGCTCATATAAGTCTCCTGCTAATGACTTCCAGATGGAATCAGTCATTACCAAGGTGGTGGCTAGGTTTCCTTTCCAGTCCGCTCCGTACCACAGTACACACGGTCCATCGGCGCAAACTTATGGGTGGATGCTACACCGGTCAAAGTTCGTCGGTACCGACGCAAGCCTACGCGATATTGTCACTCAGTGCCTTTACGAGCGACCAAAAGACCGACCCCACATTGTCGAACTGCTCAGGAATATCGAGGTCCGCAAGTCCAAGGGCTTCAGCGAATCTGAGGAGGCGGTCGACCAGTGGTGGGGAAATCTCTTCTGCCCTCAAGAGGAGCGGCCACTGCCTGCACAGCAGCCCGGCGCTACCGCCAATGCTGTTCAACAGGCTGCAGCTGACAGTTTGGGAGTTTTGGCAATGCAGAACGTGGGACACGCAGAGCAGCCACCAAAAGTTCTAACAGGGCAGCTACCATCAACAGCTCCGATAGAACAACAAGCACAATCACAGGAGGGTCAAGCACAGCAACCACAGGGACGATGGGATACGGCTGTGGTAGCCGGTATAGGGGGCGGAGAAGGTAACATTCAGAATCCACTCCAAGCCCAAACCCAACCTCGAGATGATGGGAATCAAGCAGCGATAGGTCCCCAGCCGATATATAGGATCCCCCAACGTCGGGGCGCTGAACAGGGAGATCAGTCAGGTGTAAACCCTCAGCCACCAAGAAAGCGTCCTCGACTACCCACAGATGCTCGAAACTGGCTTGCCGGAAATCACACAACTCAACATCAACAACAAGCTCCATCAACAGGACAAGCTCCCAACAATGGTCCATATGGGGCTCCAGAAGCTGAAGCTGGTAGTACACAGCCCATGTCCCTTGATACCGCGCCACCACACGCTGTCGGCTCTCCATTGTTCCCCCCTACTCATGCTCCCGAGTCTAGTCGTGGTGACTCAGCGGAGTTTTCAAGCATAAGCATCAAACGCGTCATCAACACTTCTACCCAGCAGGTATCCGGCAAAAAGACTCATGTCTCAGCCTCTCCCCAACGACCAAAGCAGGCCAGGCTCGCTCTAGCTCAGGGAATCTCCAAGCCAGGCAGGATAAGCAAGCGGCCCTGGAAGGGCAAGAAATTCAAGCGCCGAGGATGTCCTGAGTCGAAGGTTCTCGCTGCGTACGTTCAGAAGGCGCTCCCGGATATGCCTGTGGCTTTACGTAACCTGGTGACTCGGTCACAGCACCTGGATGTGAAGCTCAATGGTGGTGATATCCCAGCGTATGCATATATGAGTTAATCAAAGGGAGGGGGTTGTTTTTGGTCAAATAGGTTTTGGGGTGGCTTAGTCGTAATGTTTGAAGACTGTGGTGCGGTATAAGTGATAGGAGAATGGGAGTTTTTGGAGCTTTTATGTTAGACATGATTGGTATTGATTGAAAGCAATAGATTGTTATACTATTCAACTCCTGGGTATCATTAAACCTCCTTGGCTTGTCCATTGTTATTGCTCCATAGCCATGAATCTCAACCATGACTCCTCCTCCTCCTCCAAGATCCGCTGCCGAACACAAAGAAAAGTACTACTCTTCATACTCAATCGACATCATAGTTAGCATAGCGACATTCGCAAGCCCCCGAAGTAGCCTGAATATCACCCACATTACCTCCATCACTGTCCACACACTCCGGTGACCCGCTACCAAACGTCTTGCGTTGCACAATCTCAACATCCCCTGGCCAATCCGCAAACCTGTCACCATTCCCCTCACTCCCGTTCATCCATAGCGTCGCCTCAAAGCACGTATCATCAAACATACACTTTGCCGCACGATTGCTTGCCGAGAGCTTGTCATCCGGGACAACTGTCTTGTTCATCAAGAACGAAAACTGCAGTTTGTCGTTGTTGGGCGTGAGAGTGAGGTTTGTAAAGGATGGTGCAAAGGGGTTGGCGCTGGATGAGATGGTGTACGAGGTAGAATTCACGGCGGTGATGATCCAGAAGAATGTCGCTAAAGAGCCTTGCGTGTATGGAAAGCAGCGCCAGGTTGACGGGTTGGATGTACATTCTGTTGACGTGTTTTGGAGGGTCGTCTTGAATGAGAATGAACCAGCTGGGTATTGCGGAGGTTCTGACCAAGATTCCAGGGTTGATATTTCGTGCCTGAGCTGGTCAGCTTTTATAGTTCTTTTCATCATGAGATAGATGTTGACTTACTTGTCTTTCAGACCAACTGATAGCCCAACACCCAACCCAATCGCAACAACAGCTACGAAAGCCACTGCAATAACCAACAAGCAACATCCTCTCCTCTTATCAAGCCCACAGAGCCTCGTCTCTCTATAACTCCCCTCGTCCATCGACTCATGCTCTATAAACTTGCCCTTGATCTCATGGTAATTCGGCTGCGGCGCTGGTAGTGTATAAGGAGGATAGATTCTGTTCTGTGGGATATACGCTGGTGGGGGTAGAGCGCGCCGGGGCGACTTTTTGGGAATGCGTAGAGGAGGACTAGGAGGAGAGTGCGTTGAAGGCGATGAGGCGACTTCGTTCTCGTCAATTGAAGGTAGGTATGGGCGGGAATTGGAGCCGAAGGAGTTGGCTCTTCGGCTGTGCCCTTTGATCATGATTATGGTTGTATAGTTGAGAATAGATTGCGGGGTGAGCCCTATCCTATGATGCTGCTCAGGGTCTTGACCACTTCGGCTACCTAGTGATAGTAAAAGACTCAAAATATCAGACTATTTGTGTATGTATGTTCCCTTGGCCAGAATAGAGGCCGTGGGTAGGTTCAGCTCTGCCTGGTGCAATTTGCTGACAATCAGAGTCTGACAAACAATGCGTTGAAAGAAAAGATGATACGAAGTTTGAATGAAAGAGCAAGTAACCCCAATTTATTACCTGGTCAAGAGAGGATGTGGAATACGACATGAAATAGCTCAATACAGTACCTACAGTAGAATACTGTACATCATCTCTCTAGTCTAACTACACTATTTAACTGTGTATCGATC